>CAEGAD010018061.1:0-16438 GCA_903067055.1 Poeciliopsis paucimaculata | reverse complement strand
AGCATTGAAATGTGAACGCCAACATTAGCATTAGCAGCATGTTTAGCACTGAAATGTGAACGCCAACATTAGCATTAACAAGATGTTTAGCATTGAAATGTGAACGCCAACATTAGCATTAGCAGCATGTTTAGCACTGAAATGTGAACGCCAACATTAGCATTAGCAACATGTTTAGCATTGAAATGTGGACGCCAACATTAGCATTAGCAGCATGTTTAGCACTGAAATGTGAACGCCAACATTAGCATTAACAAGATGTTTAGCATTGAAATGTGGACTCCAACAATAGCATTAGCAACATGTTTAGCATGGAAATGATAAATATTTTAGCCTGTAGACGTGCAGCGCTGGTTTATTTTCAGCTGGAGCTGTGAGTAATGGTTTCCGATCCTGAAATATCAGCTAAGTTCTCTCAGAAACCAACACCTCCATCCTGCCAGTTGTAGAAATACCTGCTCAGGTGCTTCTGCAAAGCAAGAGAGAGACCCTGGTATTCATCTTCCCTCTCTGACAGCTTTGAACTGCCGTCATGGCAGCCGATCCGTCTTTCCTCGAAGAGCAGGCAGGACGAGCAGCATGAACTTGCTCCTTTGCTGGGTTTACATCACAAACAGTCTTCAGAGATCCTGTCACAGCAGCAGGGAAGCTCTTAGTTTGGAAACTCGCTTCAAACTCATCTGAGCCGAGATGTGAAGCTGTAATGTTCGTCTTTCCACACAGGGAGTTGGTAAAATCAGCATATTTGGTCATAAAATGTGGAAGATTTTGTGTTTTTCTCAGAAAGTCTTCAGGCAAATTTATGTTTATGGGAGAAAATAACGGACGAATTCTCACATAAAAAATGAAAATCTCATTGTGAAGAAACCAGGGCGATCTGGTGGGGGAAATGACACAAAAAAAACTACAGAAGAAGAATGGAGTTTGGGAAACCCCCTAACAGCCACCATGGAGCTTTACCGCTGCAAGAAAATATGAAACAACCCCAAACAAACTGAATTTGATGATGATGCAGCATTCAGCAGAGATTACACTGACTCTTTGAAATATTTATCAGGATATTTTGACATAATTAACCGTTTCTTCCAAAGCAGTATTAGGGCCAGACTAAGATTTGATTTGTTGAACTTGGGAGAATAAAATGAAAGAAAAGATGGAGGTGATTAATTTATCGAGTCCTGTTACTGATAAATAATTAAAAATATTTTTTTCCATATTTGTAAAATTGATACCAACGTATAACTGTACAACTTTTTTTTATTTTTTTTATTTTATTTTTGGTTCTCATAAAATCCCTACATTTTCCTCATGTTGGTTTCTGGTAATATGAGATGATGCTTGTATTACTCTTTTTTTCCTCATATTATTATGGTTTTATCTTGGACCATTATGACTATTTTCTTCATGTAATAAAATTGTTATTGTTGTATTATTACGACTTTATTTTGGTAATATGACTCATTATGGCTTTTTTCATATTATAGCAAATATTCTAATATAAAATTTTGTCATAGTGTATCATAGCATTATTACAATCATTCTGGTGAAATACTCCAGACCACTAGGCGGAGTCTTGAGTAGGTAACATTGCCTTTGTAAACATGCTGCTGTTCTTCAATACAGTCTACGGCATGAAGAATAATGTAGCTTTTCTTCCTTCCTCCAACTTTCTTCTAATTAAAATCACAACATCCAGTCTGAAATCACTTGTTGGTTGGCTCCCCCTAGTGGTCTGGAGGAGTTTTATGTTTGTTTTTTCCCCATTTGCAGCGTTTTCCCTTCTGCTTCTATGTCCTGCCATCATAAATGTCCTGCCATTTATGTTGATGACTCTTTAGTCATCAACATAAAACTCCAGTTATGGGTAAAAACATGAAACCCACCGTCACTCATTAAATTTCAGTAGTTGCACCGTTGCTTCTGCTGTGCTGGGCTGAATCTTTATTTCGGAAACTGATCAAATCCTGGCTTTAAAGTGCTATACGAAACTTTCAGAACCAACATGACAGGAAAAATAAATGAGACTCAGCAGATTTCCAGGAGGTTGACTGAAGCTCTTCATCACGTCTCGATCCCCAGCTGGTGGTCTTATTGAACCCTCTCCTTCTTTATGACCTCATCTGTCCTCCGGCCAATCAGAACCTCATTAGACTCCTGGAAGCATAATATAGCATAACCAGACCGTCCGTCACTGAATCTGCTTATTTCTAAGATCAACTAATCGGTTTTAATCAGTCAAAAGGAAGCGATTAAAAAGTTATGAGCTGGAGGTATTTATGAAATTTGCTGTCTGCAAGGAGAGTATTAATATCCATGCAGATCTCTGTGGAGAGATGTCAACCTGTGCTAATTTTACCTTCTTAAATCAATATTTTTTTACAGCCGCGTTGAGCACTATTATTTTTATTGCCTCGCAGCAGATTTGCCTCCAGAAAGCCACTTTGAGACGCTGCCATTTCATTTGTTTCGTCTTTTTGGGTCGAGTCAAACAGCGTTTTGTCCCAGCTTTGTGCAAAATGTTAATTTTACGACTGAGCAGTTTACAGACAGGAAGACAGGGAAAAGTCATATTTCATTAATGGTTGGCATCTATATTTTAAGACGGCCATAACAAAGATTTCTACTTGGCCCCACAGCAGAGAAATGACCACCATATATCTGCTGGGCTTGATGGGGCTGTAGATCAATACCGCCGACTCGACCATTACTCGCTCTGCGTGATAAGATTTTTTTGGGCTCCCTGTTTTGAACAGCTTGACTAAAGAGAAATTCAAGAAAGTCATCAATTATTTGTCCCTTTCAGATGGAGAGGAGCTGGACTGAACACATCCAGCCTGGTTTTAGAGCATAAATAAAAACAGAAAATGTGGAAACCAGATGGGAGATTTATCAGAGGTATCCGTTTGGTCATCAAATTTATTTATTCAGTCATAAATAATGTTTTCATTTCTAGATAATTTGGGATCTTTGAAGATCCAAATAAATTATGAATTAAATTAATTAATTTATATGACGGCTTTCTTAAATAAAGTTAAACTCACTGAATCTTAATACAATAGTATTTTCAAATTTATGTGCAAAGGGCATAAAAATGTTTTCCTGAACAAGATTAGCAAAAAGAGAAAAGGAACTGACATTAAAATAGATTCAGAAACAACGATTTCAATTAAAAACCAGTGAGAAAATCTAAATATCAAATTTGAAATCATTATTATTTTTGCGACATTTAAAAATGTAATTAATTGGACGAAAACGTAGCAAGAGGTGAGAAAATGCTCAACATATAAAATTATCACAAGACTTAAAACATGCTTAATAATGCAAGTCAATAGATTTATCTGTTCAAAACTAAACAAATTACTACAAAACCACAAAATTAAATACCTCATCAGTTCAGAGCAATGTGTCATCTGCACCCTGACATTGTAGTTTTGTAGCTTTATTTTTAAATAATGTTTATTTTAGCCAATCACGGTGGGCCGGCTGGGACATTTCTCAGTCCCAGTCCGACTCTACTGTCAAATATTTATAGTATTTATCTATTATTGAGTGAATTTAACCAGAATAGAAGCAATATGAGATGAGAATAAATAAAATTACATTTTAAAACTATTTATAACTTTGTCTTTGGTTTTTTCCTTAGAATCGGCCTCCAATCAGCCATTTTCTGCTTTAATAGAACATTTAGCTTCTTAATTGTAAATAAGTTGCTTGGTGTCGCTTTCAATCAAAGCGCTGCTCTTTTCAGATTCCCACCGCTGCAATTTCCAAACACTTAGACCTTTAAAACGATCTCACAGATAGATGAACTGTAGCAGAGGAGTCATAACAACAATTAGGCCAAGTATTCATCCATCTCCTCAGTTTAACACGGAGCGCTCTCGGGGTTCTGAGGAACTAATTCAGTGAATCAGGTTTGACAGGAGGCGTCTTCATCCAGCAGAAATCTGGACACACAAACAGTCAGAACACATCCCGTTTCCCCTGGGAGCACCTGACATCTTGATTTAGAGGCAGATCAGAGTCTGAGCAGAGATGTGTCTGGATTCAGATTCCTGCAGGTATCAAAACTCACTTTAGCTTCTGTTCTCTTGGGCTCTGCAGCAGATTACATCTTAATCCAACTCCAGTCCGTTTGTCTAGAAAGTTCGTTTCGTGTAGTCGACCTCTGGTCCGTTTACGTTCCTTGGTCTCGGTTTGGTTGAAGTGAACTCTGGAGCGATTTGAAAAGCAGGAAGTGGGCTACAACGCAGGGGATTCTGGGTAAATTCAGATGATGACAATGCAGATGTATCCTTTGATACAAATTATAAAGTGTTTTCCAACGGGACGTTGTTATTGCATTTTAGACAATAAAAAGTTCATTTTATTGGGATTTTTTAATGAATTATTTGCATCTTAGTTCTTAAATTAAAAACAATCTGCGCAATGTGCCAATTATTTTTATCCAATTAACTAGGAAAATAATCAACTTTCTTATTGTTCACAAATAATAAATTTTACTGGACCGTAAATTGTCACAAAGGTTACTGATATAAATGATAATATTGTTGTTTTGAGATCATCTACAAGTAATAAAATATTAATAATGGCATAATAATTCAAGAAAACTTTACATTTAAATTCTAACTAACATTTAATGCTGGAACTGGAAGACACTTTAGATATCGCACATAAATAAACAGAAGCAACAAATAAGATGAATTATGAAGTCTCTGTAAACAAAATGCTATTGCTTGTTGTGAGAGGCCAATAATCAACTACTAAACATTGAAACACCAAAACTCTGGAAAACGTTGGAAGATCTTGAATACTTTTGCAAGGTTTCCAAATATTAATCAGAAAGCTCTTAAACCAAATCAAACATTTACCGTTTTCACCCTAACTTCCATCTTATTTTGTTTTCCAATAACAAATGTTTATCAGTCTGCATTTGCTCTGCAGCCAGTCAGTTTGAACAAAGATGACCCCAGATTTCCATTCACACTCGCTGACCCTCACCGTCTCTCGCATGCGTGTTTGTGGATGGGTGGACATGCTTCCATTAGTTTTACACGATGTGAGTGGATGGTCACAGAGCACTGAGCAGGAGACGCAGGAGGGAAAGTAAACAGAGTGAAATCTAATCTGTCCTCCAGGCTCTGAAGCAGGATTGTGGTTTATTCAATAAGCTCAGAGTTGCTGTATGGTGGCACTCAGCAGAAGCGAGGTTGGGATGAAAATACACAAGCTGCTGAAGAACGAGGAGGACAAAGGAAACAAGAACTGATAGTGGAAATATCAGGGAAAATAAGCTGCATCATTAACTTCATCATATTTTGAGTATTTAAGTAGCCATCAGGTCAGAACCAGCCACCATCCTGTTCGCCGTGTCTCGGTGGAACCTCATCACATTGAGGCTGTTGGTTTTAACATTTCAACATCTTATGTGCAAAATAAACTTGAACTTGTGAACTTGAAACAGGAAAACTTGATTTAAAACACACAAATAATCATCTATAATCAGAGTTACAAAAAAACTAAGAGTCATAAAAAGCTTGTGTTCAAATCTTGGTCATTTCGTTTGTTAGCAGAATTATGATGAACTACAGTTAGCACCCAAAACTTTAGCTATTAGCATCATGACGTCATTATTCCAGCTTATTGAAACGGAGGTAAAAGTAGCTTTTAGCTCTGTTAGCAATGTTTCCCCGGTAACATGGTTAGCTACATCTAATGCCACTACATGTTGCTGTTGTCTTTTAGCACTATTAGCATTGTTCTGACACTTGCACTGAAAACAAATAACCCAGCTATTGATTAACCATGATTTGCTACATTTAGCACTGGCATTGGCATAATTAGCATGGCTAGCTACATTTGACAGGATGTAGTTAGCAGAATTAGCCATTTTAGGAAAGCTTTAAAGATCAGCTACAGTTAATGTTCTTAAACTGTTATTAGCTCTGCTAGCAATCTGAGCACTGATTGTTAGCTTAAGGCTGTGGCTCCACATATAAAATAATGTGATGAAGAACAATAATAATTTAACCAATTCTTCTGTGCTAGCAGCTCATAAAGAATTGCATTTATGTAATAGCATAAAAAAAAGATAAATTAGATTTCAGCTAAAAAAAAACTGGAATTGAGCATAAAGATCTTGTTAAAGTTCTGTTTTTATTCTGACCATTTTGAAATCAAGAAAGAAACTGGAGCCTAAAAATAAACATCTGGCGACAGAAATTCAACCTAAAATCTCCCGTAGAGGAGCAGAAATCTGGTTTATGGATGTTTACATTTCTACTACTATGAAGAACAAAAAGCTTTTAAAAAATCCCCCAAGCCTCATTATGATCAAGCTCATCATCCAGCTAAGGTCACTATTTCAGCAATTATCCAGAAAGAGAAATAAAATTAATTCTCCAAAAATAATAAAATATAAAACTGAAGTTCTGAGTCTTTTTCCTCCAATCTTTGCCGTTACAAAAACCCGAGCAGGTGCAGAGGTTAATTGGAGCTTCCCAAAATGCTTCAGCCTCAAGGTTAATGGGGATTTCTGTTCAGGGTTACAAACCGCCTGCAGGACAAATTGGCAAATTTGCGGCGATGGAAATTAACGGTTCTGAAGGCGTTCGACCAAAGAATTTTAATATTCCCAGGTAGGAAACGGAGAGCAGGACTGATGATGAACAGAAAGCTGCACAATCAGTCTGGAAATGTCAAATCTAAAATTACTAAACAGTTACTTCAGGAAAACAATAAATGATGTTAATGTCTCTTATCTGCAGATGGGAAATAATGATCCAAAGATATTCAAATTCACCACCTTTAGGAATTACACTGCAAAAGTATTTCCAAGTATTTTGTCTTGTTTCTAGTGCAGTACACTTAAAAATTAAACAAAAATAACTTACAAGAAATAAAAACTTTTTTAGGTAAATAATTCCTAATATTGGTGAAAAAGAACCACTTATAACACAGTAAAATGTCTTGTTAAAATTTCAATGATCTGCCAGAAGAACTAGAACATTTTACATCAATGTTAAGGAATTGTATACTAAAAACAAGCTTCTATATCTAGTTATTTGTAAGTAGGCAAAAAAGAAGAAGAAATTTTGCAGCATGATGAACTGCACTGTAAGTTATTGCGATAAATGATACTGTTTTTGTTTCAAGACAATTTTTCAGCAATATGAAGGTAATAATGGCGAAATAATGCAAGAACATTTCATTTATCACTAAACTTTAAATCCTAATGAATATTTTACACTGTAAATGGAAGAAGTTTTAAAGATCCAAAATAAATAATCAAAACAACAAAATGTCAAAATTGTCCTTCAGACACAGGACTAGTGGAGACCAAGAACTCGACTGAAGACTTATCATCATCCAGCTTTTAGTAGAAAGAGAAAAATAATAAAAAATGCAAATTGAGCTGGTTTTAATTTATCACATGTCAGCTTGTGAGTTAGTTTTGTTTTTCAATCGTACTTCAACATAGCTGGTAAGATTTGTGTTTTTGCAGAGTACCTGATAAAAATGTTTTGTTAGACATTAAGGTGAAACATTTCAGAAAATTTACTGTAAATTGAATTTTTGCAAACAGAAACTAGAACTTTACAAGGAAATGTGTTTTTGGTTTCTGTTGCTGCGGTATCAGCAATACCAGAGATTAAAGAATGTATTTAACACGTCTAGACGTGTCTTTACCATGAAATCACAGGGAATGTCGACTGTAATTTCCTCAGAGAATCCATCCTTCAGCGCAATCCGATGGATCATTTTCTATTTTAACCTGTGCAGAAATACCGTTTTAAAACACAGAACTCATTAAAGCACTAATCAGGAGTCTACAGACAAAACCGTCCAGTTAAATCCAGGCGGCTGTTATCAGCAGCTTTCAGACTTCAATAGTCTCTATATTTCCAATATAGAGACTATTGAAGGTCTAATTTCCTGAGCAAAGCAGCAGATGTCACCGAGAGTCCAAAACTCAGCAACAACAACAGGAACAGAAAGGGAAAAAAGAAAAGAACGTTGCTGGGAGGGAGGAAAAACGAGACGCAGAGGGAGGGAAAGATAAGAAAGAGAAATCTGAGGTGAATAGAAAGTGAAAATTAGGACACCTGGTTTGATGGAGGCGACAGAATGAAACAAGATGGAGCAATCACTGCTGGGGAAAACTTTGAAATCTTCCTCCAGCCTCAAAGACTCAGCAATCTGCAGGCAGAAGTAATTATTATTGAGCTGTATGGGAAACGGAGAGCAAATAACTTATAATGGATTTACTGCCATGTTGGGTTTTATCATTCTGAAAGTAAGTTTATGATTATATTCAACAAATCCAACCTATAGCATTACTATTTCTGACTACTTTAATTCATCTCTGTATGTTTATTTAAGCTGATTATCATCACAGGATGATAATTATGCCCCCAAAATGAGGATTCATTAAAATACATGAATCAACAATAAAGTATGTCAGTTTCTAGCAAACTGTAACCAAAAGTGCTTTTTATAATTTTTTATCAGCATCCAACGTTCTTGAGAAATGACCTTAAAACATGTTTTTGTTGTTTTATTTGGCATCAGCCCTCTCTGCCACTCCTTCATTAATAAGATGCCTCCTGTGGAGACACACATGCTGCTTCTCATCCAATCACTACATTTCCATTTCAAAACCAGTAACTTTCCCACCTCACACCAGTCAGGCTCTCCACTCATTATTTTTAAATTTGGCTAAAAGATGTTTTCGCAATAATTGCAGACGAGATGAGGAAGGAAAAAGTGCTTCAGTCTGTATTTATTTCTGTAACAGCGATGTGACCGACTTAATTTATTTAAATCAAATCTAGGAAACTTTTTTGTCTTTTTTCAGAGGCCTGAATGTTGCAGCTCTGAACTGGTTTTCTGCTGTTATAGTCAATTTTAAATAAGCCTGGAGTTCCGCAGGGTTTTGTCTTGGTTATATTTTATTTTCAATTAACCTCAAACTTTCTTATACAATATTAGAAAAAAATTAAAAAATGCAAATAAAAAATAATTCAATTCCTTTTGTAAATAAGAAAATAAATACTTTATTGCCTAAAATGCAATAATGTTTAGTGAACTAAACTAAAAGTAAAACATTGGAGGAGTTTTGGTCAAACAGATTTACAGAAATGTGTTTTATGCTAAATATATATTTTTGGTTGAATTACTGCTCTGAAAATGTTTTATTTTTTTTTGAGTTACTAAATTAGTTGATAAATATTTGACCAGTCGATTAATCATCATTAATCATTTCAGCCCTATATCCAACCATCAGACTGGAGCAAACTGATCAAGAAATGTGGATGCTAGCATTAGCATTAGCTACATCAGAATAACCGATTACTACTCTATGACTGTTAGCTGCAGCCCCAGCATAGTTTGTAAATAACTGTTTCCTGTTTTAGTTAACCAAAACACACTGAGTATTAACTGGTATAAACACTAGTTTTTGGATAAATAAAGCCCAAGATGCCTCCAGAACCATTTTTACTTTAGTAAAAACATTCAGTTCATCTCTGGTCATAAATCCTTGATTTCCATCAGGATGAAATGTTTTCAAACTGAGCGGTACGATGGCGACTTGACCGCAGCGTCCTCACATTCCTTCATAATCAGAGCGGCAGCCGGGAAATGTAAACATCTGTGTGTGTGTGTGTGTGTGTTTACAGCCTTTTACGACCCCTCCCCCTCCTCTCTAATTGACACAACATTAAGCTCTTTGGAGAGCGAGGGACACGCAGAATACTCATCAGCGCGGACGCAGTCGCTCGACCTGCAGAGACTTCACTGATTCGACGAGCAAACATCACTGATGGGGCTTTCTGTCTCAATTAATGCAGCGTTTTAATGAAACCCTCCTTTAGTTTCCTGTTTTTATTATCTGGGAGTGGAGGGGCTCACATGAGAGAGGGAGGAGAAACAAGAAAATGATGAGGGAAAGTCTAAGACGTGAGAAAGGGACAGAAAAAGTGGTGAGGGAGAGAAGAATCCAAATGATCAGTCACTTCTGAGGTCAAACGGTCTTTACTGCAACGAGCGTCATAAAAAATCCCAGAGGGAGGAAAAGGGAGGAACCAGTAACAAAAGCTTTCCAGTTCATCAGAACCTTTTCTCCCACTACCCAGGCACTACCAGCGTCTGGGTTTGTTTTTAAAAAACAAAAGAAGAAGAACAGAAATATGCATTTCAGCTGCAAGATCTAAAAAAATGTGTTTCCTGTAGCAAGAAAAACAGACTTTAAAAAAACTTTTATGAACCTGAAATCTGGAACAAAAATCCAGAAAACTGCAAAACAACCGAAACACTGACCGCTAAAAACCCACCAAGAGCCGACTGATTGATCAGCATATTTGATCATATCTGCTTTATGATTCTGTTGATGGCATTTTGAGAAAATGTAATGTTTCATACATTACATTTCGACACAACATTAAGCTCTTTGGAGAGACAGGGACATGCTCTCCGAATCTTACCAAGTATATTTGGTTTGGATTCCAGTGCAAATCTGTCAGGACACTTAAAATAAGACAAAACTAAATTACAGGAAACTTTTCAACTAGTTTTAAGTCAATGATTCTTGAATATTGATAAAGAGAACTACCTCAACTGACACTGATAACAAAATTTTTATAATCAATATTTCTCAGTCATAACCTGTGAAAAATGTATTTCTGTAAGAGAGATAATCTGCCAGGTGAACCAGTTCTTGTAAATATTCAAGAATTATTGACTTAAAACAAGATGAAATGTTAACTGGAAGTCAGTTTAGTCTCATTTCAAGTGTATTGCACTGAAATCTTGGTAAATATGAAATTCACTGTAAAAACTACTTCACAAACAAAACTGAACTATAATTTAAAACCCCGATCTATAACTCCTCCTGAACATCAGCTGAGTCCAGTTTTTCGTTCTGCAGCCGCCTGGTTTCCTGCAGCCCAGCTGCAGGATGTTTATCTGCTCATATCTCACCAAATAAATGTGCAACCAATTATTCAACCCACGTACGGCGAGTTGCATGGAAACAAGGTTTTAATTCGCATTGACAGGATATCTGTAGGACATGGACGGAACTGGAGTGCTGATGTCCTGACCTTCCCACAACCCTCTGATCTGCTCTTAATTCTACCAGGAATCCCCACTGAGAAGCTAAAATTACCTCATGCACAACACACAGAAAGTCTCTGTAAAAACACAAACCAACAATCAGAAAACTGCTGACACAACTCACAGCAGGGCATTAAAACCCGACCCGGAGTCTACTGCTGCTCCAAAAAAACAACAACATTTGGTTTCATTTAGCAGCAAAAAACTGCTAAAACTTTGTTTTGGACACAGAGGAATAAATGAACTAAAGACTGAACAAAACAACAAACACAAATATCAAGATTTATTCTAACTCAAAAAACTCATTTATTCTTGATGGCATTTAAAAGAAAAAAAGTGTAAAGGCTCCAAGTATAGTTAATGAATCTGACTTCATTTAATCAATGACTCAATTAAGAAGATTAATAAGAAGACTGTGATTCAGGTCAATAAAAGGTTCAATCCACATTCATGTGGTTTGAGTGAAAACTCCAGATCACATCTGTAACCAGTAAAAGGAACTGGAAGAACTGGGATTGGAAGTGAACTGTGCCGAATGTTACTGGATCAGCAACAAACTAATGACCGGATTTATCAGCTGCAGGTTAGATACTGACTGCTCAGAAACGCTCAACAAAACCCCACAAAGAAAACAAACCAAACCATTTTTATTTATTTAAATCTTTCAGATCGTTTTGGACGTTTCTGACAAACTTTGTAACGTTTTTTCTTTTTTAATTCCTGAATTGTGATGTCCGTTTGTGTAATTTGGTTTATTAGGGAATTTATCATCTTATAAAGTTTTACTTTAGTTTTTATTTCTCCATTTACATTAGAAAAATCCTGTCATAAATTTACAGTCTGTTTATTTCAGTTAAATCTCCATTTATTTACTTTAACTTAAATTTAACTTTGATTACTTTTATTATTTATAGTTAATTAAATTTGTCAAATTAATTTTATGGTATTAATTTTTTTATAAATAGAATTTCTCTTTGACTACATTTTATTTTATAGTTTTTAATTTGACTTTTGTGTTTTCAACAAATGCAGAAATAACTAAAAAAATAACCATATTATTTAATTAAATCATAATCTTATTTAATTTGGAGCAGCTCCAATTTTATTAATTTATTTTAGATAAATTATTTGCAATCACCAAATAAAGTACAGATTTACCCATTTTTTAATTTAATTAAAATAAATGACCAAAAAAATAAGTACAAATGAGAGCAAGTATATTTAATAAAAATTACATTAAAAATATTAAGAAGAAATAGAGTAGCCAATAGCAGCAACTTAAATACAGTTTGACAAAAATATATAATTTAGGGGAAAACTCAAAAATAAAAGTTCGCCAGTCATTCAATAATTTACTCAACTCTTTTCTTAATTTTTGTTTTGATGAGAAACGGCCCAACATGGCTGATATGAAGCATCTGCAGGAAAAGCAGATCTTCTAATTAAAGACTAAATTAAACAGCAAAGATAAGCAAGTTTTAGAAAAGGGAACTTTGTGGCTGAGAGAAGCAGAAGAGAAAATCTGCCTCTTTTGTGAGCTGGTTGTTTAATGTTCCTGAGAAAAGGCTAACAAGGAAACCTGAGGAGGCGAAAGAACGAAGCCAAGCAGCAGAAATAAAGAGGAAGGCTGGAAGCCAAGCTGAGGGGATCCAACTCACAGGAAATGAGAACAACATGAACTGTAAGCAAACTGAACACAGAAAAGCAGCAGAAATACTCACTGTAAGCGGCTGTTGCACAACACGCCTGCTTACCGCACAAATAAAGGCTCAGCGCTGCTTTTATGGCGCCATGTGACCCTGATGCCGCCAACATGACTCAGAAACCAAAAAATGACTGCAAGCAGTCAGGGTGTGAGGGTGACTTCAGAACGAAAAACTGAAAGCAGCAGCATCTGCTGAGACATGCTCTCCTTCAGACAGGAACTGGTGGAAAAACAACCTCAGGATGTTAAACAGGATAAATCACTTCATTGGTTTAATAGATACTTTTTGAAAAACCTGGATTTTTTTTTAAACCAATGGGTTTCTGTGGTTCATGATGACATCAGCGCGGCCAGGGTGGCCATCTTGTTTTACAGCTACTAATTATTTGGACTTTGAATTCAAGTCAAATGCTAGAAAATGTTTTTATTACGAGTAATAATACAACAAAGTCATAATATTACTGGAATAAAGTAGTAATATTAGGAGAATAAAGCACTAATCTTAACTTGGAGGAAAGTTGAGCATCTTGTAAAGTTATACTTGTGTTTGGTTTTACAGAAAAAAGCAATCATTTTTTTCACCACTGCATCAAATTATTATCAGCAGCAGGACTTTGAAACATCAAGCAAACAATGGAGTTTATTACGCAGAAAGAGCCGCGCAGACTGAAGTGATCACATCACAACTATCAAAGTTTCTGGTTCTGGTAAATCTGCATCTTTTTTCTGCTAATATTACAACAATTTTTTCACAAGTAAACAGAAATTCTTGTAGCTTGAGCCTGAAACTCCATCGTACCATTCATAAAACTAAAAGACACTTTTTGAAAATAGGAAAGAAATAAAAAAGCTTTTATTTTGAAGCCGTATCGCGCAGGGCTGAATATTTCTAGTCTGATCTGGAGGTCTTCACTACAAAGCCAACAGACTTTGTTTGTTTCCTACACAGCTGGGTAATCCTATTAGCTTTCATAAATGGGTCAGAACCGAAACAAAGACGACGTTAAAGAGTTAAAGACAAGCAGCAGCATCAGAGCTAAGCCTCACACTCAGGTTACAGTTAGACGTTCCCTCTGATCAGACAATGATGGCCGTATAGTTGAATAAAAAACCAGTTTCAGTCGCTGTTTACACATTAAGGTGTGGCTCTTTCTGCTCACAAAGTCTGGAAAACACCCAGCAGCTGCAGCCCTGAAGGAGTTCTGGATTTGATCCCAGTTTGTCCAAAAACAACAAGTAAAGAAAATAAACGTTCAAAACAGAATTAACTCCCTTACAGATCTACTCAAATTATCTCATGACAGATCTGATCATAATGAGCCATTTATGATGAGGAAAAATAGTTTCATTAGCCACACCCAGAACCAAGAACCTGCCTGACAACATGAAGTAGGCCAACGGATCCAAAGCCAAAACACTTCATCTGATCCAATGACATTAAAGAAGCAACGAGAAGGAAGTCCAGCGGGGGCGTCACAACACTGAAAACATATAATTTTCCATCTTATTTAATGAAAGAGGAGGGTATATCATGCAACCATACATCTTTGAAAAGTAGAAGTGGAGCCTCCTGCACAACCAGAAAGAATGTAGCAAGTGGTTTCTGAACAGTAAATCAACAAAACACTATTGTACAGCAAAACAGCTGTGAAACCAGCTGACCAAACATGCTAGAGCTCCACCTGGGTTGCCAAGTAACAGACGGAACTCCATCGGGGTTGCTAGGTAACGGCAGTGCCTGCTGATTTGTGACGTTACATTTGGAAGGTTTTTGGAACGGCTCGTTTTCCAGATGTCAAAAAACACAACTAGTTGTTTTTAAGTTCTTAAGCTGTTTAGAAGCAGCAGAAACCAAAACGGAAAAACAAAAACATGCAAAAAAAGTTAGAAACTTAAAAAACAATCTGAAATCTGAATGCTTCGTCTATAATAATGATCACTAATTTTGATCCACTCTGCCAACCAAGGAAAATGAATGAATGGTTGAGCCGTTGCTCATTCTGTGCTATTTGAATGAGCTCTAAATAACAGAGGTGATCCGAAACGAAGAAACCCAAAGTGAGAGAAGATGATTCCTGAAGGAGCGGAGGAGGAATGTGGTTGGGGTTTCCTGCGGTCGGGAGGTCAGCGCGCGGCGGATCAACGCGCAACGCGTTCTTCAGCTGGTGTCTGTGTGCAAACTTCACCACCGAGTGTTTGGGGAGGAAGCAGACCACATGTGAAACAAGCTGCACACACAGACATGCATTCACACTGTCAGGCCACCATGCAGGCTCTTAATGCTGCAGAACACACACCTGGACTAACAGCCGGAGAAAACACGGTCGCAACACACAACTCATCGATTATCGGGTTAATAATTTACTAAAATATTTGCTTTTTGAAGATTACATTTTTGTAAAATGTGGATTCTGCCTCATCAATGCGCTCCTTGGATTTCTGTAGTTCAGAGTGAAGTCAGCACACCCACGGCGGCCATCTTGGTCGTTATACAGCTTCTAATTATTCAGACTTTGAATTCAAATCTATAACGGATTTTTTCTTTCAAATACCAGAAAAAAAGTCATAATATTACCAGAATAAAGTAGTAAATTTATGAGAACTCCATACCAAAAAACAACAATGTAAAAGAAGAGTATAACTTATACCAACGTATAATAGTTACTTTATAATAACAGTTTTTACATTCATCACCCAGTTTAAAGATGGATGATAAAACTACTCCTCATTCTGATGTGAGGAAGTTTTCTGCTGCTTTCGCCACATGGAGGGAAACCAAACGCCAGAATCTCTGCTGATTCCTGCCAGGAAGCGAACGGCAGATAAAAGCCCTGATCAAACACTAAACTCAGACTTTTTATTTGTGCTTCAAAGTACAAAGTATAAGTTCAAATTTAAATGAGGGATGTTAAGCATCAAAATAACTTTAATGTAAGTTCAAAGTCTTATACTTTAGACTTGCTATAAATGTGTTAATCTTTTAACAAATCAGCATTAAATTATTATCAGTAGCAGGACTTTGAATCAAACAGTTTACTGTTTATTTCTGAACTGAGCCGGTCTCATCAGACCCTGATAACTACCAAAGTTTCACAATGTTAAGAAGTTTTACTTGTAAAATTGGTTATTCTGCTAGTACTATGACCTGATAATCACAGAATAATAGACTGAAATAAAAGGTTAGTTTTTGAAAGTAATTTCTGTTATTTGTAATTGCTTTTATTTTAAATAAAGCCTGAACAATAAAAACTTAAAAATTAGAGCAGCAGGAACAATTAATATGAGTTACAACAACTGGGACCAGTAGAAGTTCTTGGTCGTCTCAGTTTCCTCCCAACAAACTGCAGAGCTGCAGGCGTCAGAGCCGCCGTCATTAGGCGACATGTGGTTTTAATCAGAGCCCACACACACACACACACCTACACGCACACACACACCTCATCACCTTTAAGAGCCCCCAACCATGCAGATCTGATGCCCTTCACGCAGCGCTCACACACACACACACACGCTCACACACACACACACACACACACGCACCCCCCCCCACACACACACACAAAAGTGACAGGTTGTGGATTTTCTGATTGTGTGGAACTTCCCTGTAATAGAATCTGA
>CAEGAD010018055.1:0-72063 GCA_903067055.1 Poeciliopsis paucimaculata | reverse complement strand
CCCGGACTCGCCACGATGCCGGATCTCCCTCAAGGGGTCCACCTCTTGCATCACCGCCAGCGATCTGTTCTCGGCAGGCCCCTCCCTAACCAAGATTTTTTTTTTTTTTTATTTTTTATTTTTTCCATGGACTCTGGCCCTCCGCCCACCTTCATATTACTCAAGTAAAAGTACAAGGTCAGTATAGTAAAAATACTCCTGAAGTACTTTTTTTTTTTTTTTTTTTTCAAATAAAGTTACTCAAGTAAAGGTAATTGAATACATGTAACTAGTTGCTGCCCAACTCTGCTCCTTTAGCATTTATTTTTATTTCACCTGGTTGCACAAATTGAACCAGAATAAAGCTAAATTTCCTGCAGTCAAAAATGACTGTGAAACATGAGTTCAGTTTTTAAAGAAATTTAGAGTTTTAGAAAACCCTTTTCCGGTGCGCTTACCATGGACATGATTTCTTATCTAGAGAAACTTGACATCTCATGATTTTGCTGTTAACAAAATTGCTTTAATATTCCCAGTATGTAATGTTTGGGGCTTTTTATTTTGTCATTTATCACTTGCATGTAACACGTATGGATCATGAAGACGCATCACTGATGTAGCAAAACATATTTTATTACAGTGATACACAGTTATAACACGCTGACAGAATATTAGCCAGTGAATGGCAGGTCACCGTAGCAACCAGTGACAGTTTAAATGCATTCTGGTGATGAATGTTTGACAGAATGCTAGCTAATGTTAAGACAGCAATATAACAGCAGGTAACCATGGCAACTGGGGACTATTTAAAGGCAGGCCACAGTGTTAATAAACAAATAATCCTTCTTATTTCAGCTCATTCTACTTGGAAAAACGAGAAGATCAGGAAAATGTCTGTTGGTAGAAATGGTTATAATGGTCCTCTGTAGGTCACACAGAAGTTTACCCACACACACACAAGAACGCATCCTGTGTGTATGACATATGCAACTGCAGATGTCGGACTGTGATGAAGAAGCTGTGATGAAGGCAAGAAGAAACTGTTCAAAGAGTCTGGAGAAGGCTTTTTTTTTTTTTTGGTTTCCCACAATTACTGACGTCTTACCAAAGAAGGTAAAAACAGAAACATACACGCAAACATGCACACACACACTCCAGCCTTTGTTTTTGCTCTGTTTTCAAGTCACTGACCATGACCTCCTGACCGCCTTGCGTCGTGATGAGCAGTCATCTACCACGACCCTGATGTCCACATTACACACAAACACCAATAGGAATCATAAAGTCCTTCAAGCTAACCTTGCGTGGTCTGCTGCTCAGTACCCTGCAGGTTATGTGTCACATCACACAGAGCCAAAATGCACATTCGCAGCATCTTTTATGAGTTTGTTGAGTGAAAACAGCTTCTTACCCAACTAATCAGGTAACAATTACTGTAGATATGCTGTCAGATTCAGCCGGATAGTTTATCTTATGGCTTAAATCCCGGCTGCTGTCTTATTTCTAACCAGTCAGCTTAAAGGCTGCACAATAAAGAGCTAAAGAAGCAAAAAGTCTGCAGCTGTTCATGATTCACCATACGGCAGTCTTACAGGGCTGTCAACCTTCAGCTACCAGCTGCAGTACAGTGGTTGGAGGTTTTGTTCCGGGTAGATAAATGACGCTTACTGATACAGTTGTTAATATTTAATAATAGGCATTTTATCATTTAGAAAGTTGGGAGAAATTAATCTGTAGATATCACAGGAAAAGGAGATGCTGAAAGTCTTACCCAGCCAGTGGGAATATATAGCCCTAACATTGAGTCTTTGGTCCAATAGGATGTGTTTGCTTTCAAATTAGGGGTGCACCAATTTGCAGGTTTCTGGACTATCATCAATTCCAATTTTGGCTGATATTGATTTTGTTGAACTGATCATTTTAAGTTTTTCCCAAAGTTGTATAGTGACAATGCAGCTAAGTTGGCGACATTGGGGTGAATATTGTTGACCTTTGTAGATCTTCCTCAAGGTAGATAAGATCAGGTTGACATGTAAGTTTGGCTAATCGCAGAACTCCCAAATAAAAAAACATGTTTTTAAAAATTTTGTTGCTGCCAGTGGCCTTTACTGTACAACAGGCAGACAGGAAACAGGGATGAGACAGATTGGGAGAAGACATGCAGCGAATAACCCAAGACCACAAATTGAACCCAGGACAGCACACTCCACCCACTGAGCAACCCATCACTCTGCCGCTCTCCAAAAAATTTAAAAAATTGGCATCGATTTATGTGCACGCCCCTATTTCAAACGGGCCAATCAGATGAGCAGACCCCCTCTTTACAAGTTTCTACAGTTCAACAGAATCCACAAAAAACAGCTGCTGCTCGGAGTTGCTGAAAAGTACAACAGGAATTATAAGCAAAGCTACTTATTTATGACAGTAGCAACTAAAAATATTTCTGAAAAAAGCCTGTGGGTTAGTGTTGCCTAGAATGAGTCTCTAGTTATAAATACTTCAGCGTTTGTACCTTCAGACTACATAAGCAGCTTGGCCAGTAATGGGGCTTCCAGTACAAGAAGTCTAAACAAGAATAACAGCTGGGAGACTACAAGACACACACACACACACACACACACATATATAGGAGTGTAGCCACACATGAGTAACATCATTCACAGAGAAGCCTGCACACACTGACACGCATGATTAAAAATGAGTGAAGAGCTGGAGCTTTCTGGGTCACATGGTGATTGTAAGGATGAGCTGGTTTCCTGGATTCTTAACTAGACCTGCCTGACTGCTGGATGGCAGTGAGCTCCTAACTCAACTAAATTTGAAGTAATACAATGTAAAATACTTTTCTACATTCAGGCTTTGAACATCTATATAGGTATCGAACGTTTCTGTCATGTTACAACCATAAATCTCAATGGATTTTAAGAGATTTTGTGCGAGAGACCAACATAAAATATCACATATATTGAACCCCTGAATAGTTCAAATCCACAAATACTTGAGACCATGTCTAAAAACACTTACAACCACCTGTTTTAGTAGTTCATACACCAAATATACCTTAACATGAATTAATATGCACAGTGGTCTTCCTGCTAATGGGCTTATGGTGTTAGCGTCAGCTAACAGAGCTATGGAAGGGAATGGTGGCACTTTTAACATCCATTCGTTATCTTCCATTTTTTTAATGTCACACTAGCTCCTGCTAATGGTGTTAGTTCTAAATATTATAGTAAGCAGTAGCTTACATCGTGTTAGCTTGTTTCAGCAGATACCTCAAACATTTCAGTAGTTCAAACACCAAATATACCTAAACATGCATTAATACGCACAGAGGAAATCGTCCTGGTGCTGGCTTAGAAGCTAATGTCTACGCTTTTTCTTATCTCTGCTCTTGGGAGTCAAGTAGCCACACTTCATTGTTTTTGATAGCTTAATCACAGATTTGCGATTCTTAAAGTTCAACTGTGACCAGTTTGTCTTTCCGTGTTAAAGATATCACGTGTGATGCTGCCAGCACAGGGCATTCTGGCTAAATATGACCAAAAAAATATATGTGTATCTAGCGCTATTGGGAAAAACGGATCATGGTCTTTTGTCAAAAGCAAAAGAGTAATCACTAAAATTTAATTCCTCTCCATTTTTGTTATCATTTTGCGAAGAAGGAAGTTGCGCTTTGTGTTTTCTTCTGTGGTTTCCTTCAGTGGTTCTTGGTGCAGCGCCACCACAGGCAAGGGGAGGAACTGCTTTTTCAAAGAGTTAATGGTAACGGACTCAACAGCATAACAAAAAGCTGAGCAAAGTCCAAATCATGGCTGCCTATAAGTGGATCTTTGACACTTCAAATTATTGAACAGGTTCACTGCGCTACACAATGTCTGTGTGTTAAATACACTTGGTAGCTTTTATTTAGCTATCTGTGTTTTATACACATTGCTCTTTTTCAATGAGTCAACAGGGAACATGCAAATGTCCCTGAGAGACCAGAGGTTGCTTTTTCTTTTTTTTCTGCCCCTCTAAAGCATTGGTGTGTATGTTCGCTAGAAAAGGTCAGAAGTATCCATATGCTAAGTATGAAACAGTTGGTGAGAGTAAAGCAAGATACTGTGAGTTCTTAAGGGAGATTATTCACAGTCTGTTGATTCTCAGCTCTCTTTCTTATGATGAAAATAGGCTAATTTTATTCTCATGGGGGAGGAAGAAGGATCAGTGCTTTTCTTAATGGGTTCTTCACTTATATCTTTAAATCTTGAGTACAGATGATTTTTATTTTTTATTTATTTTTTTTCCAAAAAGGAAAATTGCTGTTCAGTGACTTGAGAGTCTGAGCCCTTAAATTGCAGACAGATGACGGGAAGAAGCATCCTAGCAACACGAAGTTGTGTTTTTATTTCTCTGGCCTTCTTTTGCCTCTCCGTACGTTGTCACTCTTCCTGACCCTGGCAAAAGGAGCGGAAAACTCCCCTCCTCTTGCTCTTTCCTTCACCTTTCTATTTCTCTCCCTCTGTTTATTATTTTCTCATCCTTTGCGCTACAGGCAGTTGTTTAAACACTGAAAACAGGCAGGAGTGGAACAACCTGTGCTGCTAAAGTGAACCGATATTTTTTCCCCATTTATGAAAGCAAATGTTGACTTAACTCCTACCGTTCAACAGAAGACCCGAGAAATGTCTCTTAAAGTTACAGAGTTCAGCAGGTACAATTAATAAGTCTAATTGGACACATGTTTCTGTTGTCTAACAATTTCAATAAGTGATAGATGATCCATAAGATCTCAAATATCAAAATGTCACAACACTTCCTGTCTGGAAATATTCCCCTATTTGTGGGATTTTCTGAAGAATGTAACCTCCTCCTAATAATTTGCGCAAAATGTGGTTATTCTTGTCATTTTTTCTGCTGATAAAGAGACTGCTGATCAAGACATCTCGTTAATGCAGGAGAAAGCAGAAAGAGGCTTTGTGTGAGACATTGTATTTTATTTGAGAAACATTTAATTTACATGGAAGAAAAATGCAGTGAAAATACTGCAGCCTGTGTAGTTTTTAGAAATTTGAATGAAATATCGTCACACGGTTTGCGCTGCTCTGTTTACGCCGCAATGTATCCTTGCTAGATGGCGTAAGCTAGGTGCTACAAAGCCAGCTTTGTCCAGTTAAACCAGTGTTTTAGCATAATGAGTAGCGTTCAGCCCTTTAAGTTTGAACCAGACTGCATTGAATTACAAGCCAATACAGAACTGGCGAGGGGAAATGAAAATGAGGAGGAGAAAATAGATGAAGAGAAGAGAGTCGGGTCAAAGAGCTGGGGTTTACTGCTGCTAACTACTTCTTGGAAATGCTAACTGGAAAGGAGAGCGTACGTTGCAAGAGCTCCAGCTGGCAGGTCAAGCTGCTTACGGGAAGAATTTTGGTCAAATATAGTAGAATGGTGTTACAAAGACTAAATGCTTCATTCCCACTTTAAACATCCAATCATTATCTTCCACTTTTTTGTTTGTTTTCACGGTAGCTTCTGCTAATGGAGCTAGCTCTGGCTAACAGAGCTAACAAAGTGGATCTTTGACACTTTAAACATCCATTCATTATCTTCCAATTCTTTTTATGTCATGCTAGCTCCTGCTAATGGTGTTAGCTGTAGCAGTTATAGTGAACAGTGGCTCACAAGCCGATCGTCTTAGCTTGTTTTAGCAGATATCTCATGTATAAAAGCCCATAAAAACTTTCACACACATAAAAAGTTTGCCTGAATCCAAACATTTTTTTTTCTGTGGTGTGCCCTCATCAGCCTCCACAACCTCGACCTCTCAGGTTTAGTTCATAAGCTCCAGTCCTCTATAAGTTATAATCAACCTGGCAAACATGGTGATCTCTGTAGGTGAAAAACAATCTTTGAAGTAGTTATAGGTTTTTACGTATCACATTCAGCAACGTTTAGGTTAATTACTACATGTTTGAGCCAACATGCTCAGCTGGTCATGAGTCCCTTAAATATGTAAAATGATTAACAAAAGTTAATTTCTGAGGTAAAGCTTTGGTAGTGTGGTAGCTGCTACTGCCATTGCTCCAGTAAGTAGAGTCTGATTGTCTCTCTGCTCTGCACGTCCTCCAGAGTTAGAGGATGTACAGTTTCAAACACCATGTAAAGAAAGTTTGGTTACTTTTTTGTGGAAAGAATCCCAACTGGCAGGTGTAATGTATCTGTCATTTTACAGAATCATCAGTAGACGGAGATAACAGCAGTTTATTTGCATGTAAAACAGGTGAGGAGATTTGATCAATCGTGATAGATGGTTAATGTCTGGTGTTAATGTGTCGACTTTTATGTGAATAAGCCAGGTGAGAACAATATTTATGAATATATAAATAAGTGTCCACACACTTGATCGCTTGCCATAAGGTACGTGACTGAAGCCTTAACATAACATGGAGCAATTAGCTACAAAAAGCCACTAGACCAAGAAATGTGTTGGTATGTTTGAGCAGGTTGACTGCAGGAGCTTTTTGATCCCCATTGACCTCTCAGCCACCCTTCCTGGATGGCGCATCCAAGCACACACACACACACACACACACACACACACGCGCCATCTGCTCACAGTTTACACACATAAACACGTGTACAATTAAGACACGGAACACCGGCAGTCAGGATGTAATCACTTCATTACTGCAGGTTTCGGTGACCATGAGGCGCATTTACACACGTTCTCTGCCAGTCAACTTTCCTAGAGCGTATAGATGCGCAAAAGTAGGCTGATAGATCAATTCTGGGACCGAATGTTCTGCCAGCGATCAAACTCACTCAGGAATGGCTGAGTGATGGGAATTGGATGCAATTTAGCTTCACATCTGTTGCCGTTTCCATTTAGCTCACCAAGAGTTAGGTGGAAGCGGGTCACAACGCCCCGAGCCAAACGGATTGACCCAAAATCTTGAATGTAGTATATTTAGAATATTACACTGTCTTTCTCCTTCGAATGTTAAGCGAGAAAGCAGATGTCAGTGTGGGTGAGGTGAGTCCGCTCGCTCGAGGTCTCTCCTGGTGAACTTTCCACGGTGTACACCTGCATAGATACTCTGTTGAAGGTTCGTGACATTCGGGACTAAAAAATTCCCATCCGAGTTGAAAACTAATTTTCAACTCACTTTCAACTTCCCACTTCTCAAGCTGTAAATCCAAAAAACCTGTCTGTTTAAATGGGACAAAAAGAAACACCCACACACTCAAACGACGTGCCACTATAACAGAAAACAGATGATGGAGGAATTTGTGCACTTGCACATATTTGAAGTTTGGAATCAAATTGTTCCCAAAAGCATTTTCACCTAATGTCACTCTAATGACTGTCAGATGCTCCTGCCCATCTTTAAACGTTTTCTGGACTACAAAATAGATCTGAAAATTTGGGCCGACATCAATATCCGAAGTGTCATCATTTCCAGGAGAGACCTGACCAAACGTGGCAACCATACAAATCAGAACTGTTACAAGTCTTCTCTCAAAGTTCACAATAAACAATAAAACAGGATATTCAAAGATAGTCGTCTGTCAAGAAAAAAAACAATGACATTGTGCTGCATTATTTATGACACTCTTGAAGTCAATAATGGATGCGAGAGCTTTTAGCTGACAGAGTGTTTTGTTAGATTATTTTATGAGAGTGGTGAATGGCGGGAAAACTCAGTTTTGCCCAAATCAAAATGAAACGCCAGAGAACATCCAAGTGCAACCACCTGGAGACGAACAGATGGTAACGTCTGGAGCTGAGGTTAAGAAGGTTATTGAAATAAAGTGGAAGGTAAGCTGAAATTAAGTTAGTTATAGTGGGAAAAACAGCTTTATATAACAACCATGTTTGGTTTTTTTTAGCAAGTAATATAAAACATTTACAAAATAAATACATTTTAATTTTTAGTTTCTTTATTAAGTTAGAAGTATTTGGTCATGCATACATGTTTTCATTCTCCTTGAAAGGTGACAGCCTTTCAATCTTTGTACCACTAGATGTAAAAATCCTGAACATTAAAAATAGTTTTAGCCTTTAATGATGAAAATACAATCTGACGTTCTGCTATCACGTGTTATGGGCATTGATGGGCAGACCACCGCATCATTCACAGACAACTTACACGGCTTTGTTTAAATAATTTATTAGAAACATAAATAAAACAGGACCCAAAACGGAACCCTGGGGAACACCTTTGCTTATCTCAAGAAAGTCTGATTTGCTGTTTTTATCATGTCATGTCCACCAAGTCCTTTAGGGCTTGGTGGACATGACTGGGGGTGTCACATGGGTCACCTTTATTTACTCACAAGTTTCTAAGTGACGCATCCTTCCCTGTAATGGGATGCATAAAATGTAATGGATTGTTTTAGTTCTCAGTGACAGACATTAAATGAAACTCCAAAACTTGACGGAAATATATTTCAAATATATATTTTTTTATCATTTATTGATGTTCATGTTTTGGCCCATACTAGTGTATATTACACAAAGACTATCAGGGTGATGTAGTGCCTTCTATCCACTTTGCGGTACGGCATGGGCCTGCACAGTTGGGAATGCTGCCTTGTATGTTTTCATTGTGAAAGCGGCCCATTGAACCGACCCGTACCTCACCATTCCTGGCTCCCTTCATTTGTAGCTCCATAGAACAATGGTACGGTGTGGTTAGGGTGGAGTTTCAGGCGTCACATAACAATCCATTGATAGGAGGACAAAAAAAAACTTTGCTGCTTGACAAAACGAGACATAAAGCACCATACTAGTGTGTCAGGTCTGTT
Organism: Poeciliopsis paucimaculata; assembly: GCA_903067055.1. Classification (NCBI taxonomy): domain Eukaryota; kingdom Metazoa; phylum Chordata; class Actinopteri; order Cyprinodontiformes; family Poeciliidae; genus Poeciliopsis; species Poeciliopsis paucimaculata. Next base: position 63,294 of record CAEGAD010018055.1, on the reverse strand, counting down.
GTCGCACTGATTTGACGTCCCGTTATAATGTGACACACTAAGTATGACGTGTTTGACTTCAACTGCACCTGCACAGTGAGAGTCCACCTGATTACACTGGACCATAAAATAGCGTACCGAATGGAAATGCTCACCTTTTACAATCAAGGTCTGTGAAGAAAGACACTGGTTCACGACAAGACTGACAAGCTAATAGTTAAACCCAATGTAGAAGTAGAAAATAAGATACTTCAAAACATTATTTTTAAAACTCTGATGCCCCCCATCTCATTAACAGGAAGTAGGGTTTTCCCCAGTGCAGTACAAGCTTACTTAAGCCCCCACCAGGCTTTTTAAAGGGTTTCTTAGACACCAATAACATGACAGTAAAGATGAATTTAAGCTAGATTTGTATTTGATGCATTGAAATGGGCATTAAGGGGTGCAGAGTAAATGCACCGTCCCTGTACCTGTCTGCTGGCCTCACAACATATTATTCCCAAACCTCCACATTTCTTTGAACTTTCAAAAATTCTTTCATACGAAAACACACTGGTGGCCTGCTCTAAACACACTGGTGGCCTGCTCTAAACACACTGGTGGCCTGCTCTAAACACACTGGTGGCCTGCTCTGGCGCCCGTAACGCCAGGCTTAGCAGGATTCCCGGGGGAAACTCTGAGAATGGCATGATGGAAAATTTCTGAGGCATTAACCAAAATCGCTAACTTGCCAATGCCTAACTCCCAGTTACCTACATGAAATAGTTCAAACTTGTATGATTAAACTGTGATGAACCAACCTTCAACCAGTCAACACTCACAGCCTGCTGCAGCAGAACTCTGGGAAAATACTGATTTCATGATGCTGCTGAAAACCCTCAGCCCCAAGCACGCGCGCACACACACATTGGGTTTTATAAAGGCGGTTGCTAGGTAACAAGCATCCCAGATCTTCCCTCACACAGAGAAGTGCACCGCGTACACACGCGAAACACAGGGATGCACAATCACACGCACCCTAACACACACGTACGCACACACACAGATCCAGATCAGTGTGATGAGAGTGACAGAAACAGTGTGACATCCTTATTTCCAGATGAGCTGTCTGCAGCAGCATCTACTCCCCTCCTCAGAGACTCCAACTTGGTGGTAAAGTCCCCTTATGCAGACAGATCAGGTGATGTCAGCACAACGCAATCTGCTCACTTCAACTAGCACAATAAACTCCTTCGCTGGTGTATCAGGTATCGACTTCCTCTCCACCTTTGGACTTGATGAGATGCTGCTGGTGAAGATGAACGTTGTTTTTTGGGGGGTTTTCATATCCCAAATCAAAGCAACACCGAGGGGAGCAGCGAGCTTTTAGAACAGAAGGCAGCGCAATTAGAAGCAGAGATAGAAAGCAAAACACAAGCACATTAATACGATGGGGTAACACGCCGGGGACTGACAGCGGTTTATGTTACAAATGAGCAATTCTAATTCAGTTTTTGCTGAGTAGTATTTCAGTCAAACAAGCAAAAAAAAATAAATAAATAAATAAAATAAAAAAATAAAAAAATAGACGCTTCAGTCTGTAACTGAGTAATGAATTGAGACTTTAGTAGCCTCTGCGTTGGTGGAAGATTAGAGGTCTAATTTAATAAAATGAAAAGCAAAGATGGAGGAGCAGATTCTTTATCACAGCGCGCGTCTTGGGATGTAAGGACGGTAGAGAATAACGGTCGAAGTTACCAGGAAAACGTGCGGTGATGTTTGTGAATGACGGTGTAACTTGTCCCCACTTAGCAAAAACAACGTTTATGTTTTTCTGCTTTTGATTTACTGCAGAGAGACCAGGCGGTGAGTTACCCATCCAGCTGCTGGGAAATGAAAGAAACTCATTGTTTGCAACTCAACCACATGTACTTTACCATTTTAAAACATTTTCTCCTGCATGAAGTAACCAAAATCACCAAATATGATCATGACACAGAGTGCCTGAATGCCTGGTACTTTTTAATGGGCTGCAGTCAAAGCATTTGTTTATAACACTGATACATGGTTCAGTTCTATCATGATATCGGCATAAAAATGCCCCAATATGAACATTATCAGGTTTAATATCCGACATCTATGTTGCTGTTATGGTCGATAAACTATATTGTATAAATTCCACACATTTCCCTACACTGTTGACAATGTGAAAAAGCCACCACATTGTCGGCATTGCTTCTCCTCTTTAGTCAAACATTCCCATAATCCTCTGCTGCATCGACGTCACTGTCACATGACTGAACAGATATCACATTGCCAACCCGCTCCTCCGATCTCATGGTTTCCTTTTCTGATCCAATGAAAGCTCCTCCCACGTCGGGCTGCAGCCTGAGGCGCCTGCCTCCCCATGTCTTGCGCTGTTTGTTTGTCTTTCTTTAGACTGGAGTGAAATTCCGCTGTGATTCTGCACAACAGCAATAAAGGCTTCCTGATTCTGAAGTACATACACAAACAACAAGAAGATGAACATAAACGTTGGTTGTCGATATTGGCCCAGTTTCACTACTTACTGATTTGTTAAAAAAAATATCAGCTTGTACTGGTGTAGGTGCTGATATATCGTGCATCCCTACGTTGCAAGATAGTGAACATCACCAGTAAAGATGGTCAAAATCAGACGTTGACCAAAATCAGCAAATCTTTTTGCCTAATTGGACCTGACGACCAGACAAGAGTGTTCTCGGGTTATGCTAATGTAAGACTCGTGGGTGTCCAGTTACTGTGATTCTCCTTTGTAGAATAATCCACAGAAACAACTGAGCTCTTTCTCAGTGTCGAACATTTCATTTCTTTTCCGCTGCTTCATCAGCTGTCCCCAAACTAATGTTCGTCCCTCATCCCCATTCGGGGAGCCTTTCAAAATAAAACATTTCCAAAACATTTTACATTTTCATAACTCCAATTTTCAGTCTTACACTAACAAAGACGACTCTTTTTGGGTAAACACAATTCCTACTGAGTGAAAATTTAAAATGAGCCACTGAATGGCAGTGAGGTGTTTGTAAGTGGAGGAAGCAAAGTGATGTAATAAGTGAGGTTGTTTTCTGACATATGTGCTCTGTCATTTTCAGTCTGTGAGAAAGCGAGAGAGAGCAAGACTTTCATCTGACAACAGGAAGGCTAAACTGAATACCATAAAGTCATTCTGTTTTAACCAGAGGTCGGTAGAGCAGATAACACATTGTACTGAAGTAAGAGTAGCACTACTTGAACATATTTTACTTAAGTGAAAGTAAAATATGTTTTCTGAAACAAGAGTAAAAAGCGAGTAGTGAGTCACTGATCAGGACATCACTTTTCAAATCAATATTTTTCAACATAAAACTGATATCAATCCTGTAGGTCTGTCTCACACCTTCATTCAGTGAAGTTGCCTGAAGAGAAGACAAGAAACTAAACTGGAAACTGAACTTCTTTTTTTTATTATTTGCATGCAGGTTTATACGACTGTACAGCTGCGGTTTATATAAAATCTGGGCAAAATAAGAGGGAAAAAAATCACCTTCCTATAAAACTATTCATTAGTTTGACTTGTACTCTGGTTAATAAATGTATTTTGGTGGTGCACAGATTGGCCAGAAACTGCAGTCTGTCCAACAAACTAGTTTTAAACCAGTTCACACAAATATAAATATTATTCATCACTCTGGGATGTTATTCTGCGAGCAGACCTGGCCAATAAGTCAACAACAATATGTGCGATTAAAAACAATCGCACATATTGCCAACCTGCCAACTTTGTTGCCATAATTAGCTACTTTTCTAACAAAAAAAATTCAGTACTGGTCAGATTTGGAATCGGTAGCTCAGGCTTTTACAGAAAACTGCAATCGGTGAACCCCTCGTTTTGAACAGTTTCACACAAATATAGATATTATTCATCAGTCTGGGGAAAATTTTACATTTATTCTGTGAGCAGGAATAGATAATAAATTAATAACAATATGTTCAGCTCTGACAACAGACAGCTGCATTATGGGAGACTGACAGGCGATTAATGCGTGTTGCCACACTGGTCATCACATGACACACAGAAGTGTGTAAACACACTGATGGGAGAGCACGTGCAGCAGGACAAACACAACACGGCGGTGAGCTAACAGAACAGGTAATCCGGAGGAAGTCGGAGGCGCAGCCAGCTGCGTTCGCTCACTGTAAGCTCACACGTCACATCCTCACTAACTCTGCACACACACACGGCGATTGACGAGAGCACAGATAACGAACAGATGCGTCTCCGCGCGTTTTCCTTACACATCGCCGATCCTGACACATCTGTGTCTGGGGCGGAGGAAGAGGAGTGGAAGATAAAACCCAAGAACAGAGGAAGAGTGAAGGCCGTGATCCCCAGCGTGTTTGCTGGAGTGTGTGATAAGCAGCAGACTTCCAGAAAACAAAAAAAAAGAAATAAAAGCACCTTCTTTTGACTCTTTTACCTGATTTATTATTACTGTCTCCTTCCTCCCTTTCCTTCCTGATGTTAACCTCCCTTTCCTCTCCTCCTCCCATTCACTTCCCTCCTCTGCTCCTTGTACTTGCTTCTCCTTCTCTTTTGTTACCTACTGACTGTTGAATCTCAAAACTATTTCCAAAGTTTTTTAAAAATTATAGATGTGTTTGCCCACAAAAATCAAGCTGGACAACACAAACGTTGAGTTTTGGGATCATTCGTGGAAACTCTTAAGAAATGTGCACTGTGGACGCCGACGTTAGCTGCTGCTGCTACATGTTTAGCTATTTTAGGCTTGAATAGCTTCATTGATAAGCTAACTAATTTTAGCACAACTAGAACACAACAACAGATTGTTTCTTAAGCAGAGCGAACCCCCAGTGTGTCAAGAGAAGACTCTTTGTCGTTCTGCGCCGATGATTGCGGATGTCGCTTGTGCGTCAGATTTATGGGCGTGTCAGAAACGCGTGAATATAAAGGTTCTGGCTGGGGAAAAAATTATAATTGGATTAGAATTTTTAACACGTTAAAAGCTATAAAATTCATTAATCAAAATGAACATGTTGGCTTAACTTTTAAGTTATGTTTACTTAATTGAATTAAGAAGCCTGAGCAATCACTTATTTTGGATTTATCAAGGGAATGATATGGTTTGGATGGCTTCTCTTTCTTAATGTATACAATCAAAATGTGAGAACTATTTTTGTTTTAACTCAAGTTGTCTTTGATATCAAAACGAGTTTGATGATCTGAAAAGCTTAAGTGTGACAAAAAGTGAAAACGAGAAATCTGTAAGGAAGGTAAACACTTTTTCATAGGATGATAATGAGAATAAGAAATAAGGAAGTCTTCCATCTTTGTGCGTGTATGTGTTGAGACTGTAGCCGTGGCATTTGGCAAGGCAAGTATAGGACAGATTGGCTCTTAGCTACCCATCCATATTTGCACAGCTGCTCATGTACTGACATAAATGGGAATTGAGAAGCAGGTAAACAGGAAGAGTGTTATTGAATTAGAAGAGAGAGACTTTCCGAATGGATCCAGGGCCATCTGAGAGGAAAAGGGAGAGCTGGATCAGAGGGAAGGTTAAAACCAGTGGGACGGACAGCAGGAAGTGGTTAGTAGACAAACAAAGTGATACCCTGAATTATACAGTAGTATTCCTGTGAAACAGCCCTATGAACCCTTACAACAGACTACCTGTCAAACCCCTAAGGGCCACTCAAAAAAAGCAAACTAAACAAAGAGTTTTCAGGTTTGGATATCCTTTTCCCTTAATAAATGAAACAATGATTATACAATTGCATTAAAAAATGTTCTGCTTAACTTTGATTTTAAACGTTGGCAAGACAATGTACTGTAAGGTTGTCAATTCTTTTACTCAGCACTGCGTATGGAAAGAAAACTGATTTACAGTGGTAGGCACGTTTCTGCTAACCTGCTAGTAGCAGAACCAACATTTTGGTGTGCTCCTTAGCATTGGTGCTAACTTTGAAAACATTGAGCACATTTAGATTCTCCTAAATTGATTTTTCCAGCTGGATTCTAAAGCGCTAAATTTATTTGGCTGTAAAGTATCAGTTGGTAAACTTTTCAGTTTTGTTCAAATAACTGAGATTTGACGTCTTTTTTTTTTTTAAAGTTTTGGTTGTTGTTAATAATTCCTCAGGTGGTAACACGTCGATGAGGTGGGTTCTGACCGAAGAACTTTTGTGGTCAATAAGGCACAATTAGCAAAACTAAACAACTATAAAACTGAAACCGTGAGTAATAAATCTGTTTCAAAGAATAAATTCACGAGGGGCAAACCTGCAGGTAGGTGTACAACAGTAAGTTGCTCTGGTGACACGCTAATTTGTAACACATCATTTCATTCAAATATGGTGACTATCAACATTGTTGAATTTAGTGCTTTAGCATTAGCTTCTGCTAAATACCATTTTTATTGCTAGTTGAGCTAATATTTAGGGCTGGCTCTATTTTTTTGAGTTAGCGGTGCCCACCACTGCTATTCGCGTTTCTCGCTCTCTTTAACAGAATTGAAATATCAATTAATCAATGCAAACATTTTGTGTTGAGCAGAAGCATTTTTGATATTTTACGCAGCAATAGTAACAGTAACAACATATTTGTTGTCATGTAAAAATAGTTACATCCTATTTTTTAAAACAGTTTATCGCTATTTTTGCTTTAGGACTTTGTTTCTACATATAAAAGCTGTAGTTTCATTCTAATATGGTCGATTTGTTTTCATCAGAACCTATTTATACTCTCGGTGAAACTCTAACCTCGGCTGTGGGCACCAACTCAAGCACGCTCAGCTTTCTGCGACTGCCTCTATGGACACCAGAGTGCGCCTCAATTAAACTCCTGCTGAAGCAACATTCATATTATCTAAGCAACATTATCTCCAGCAGGCCATCCCGGCCGAAGCTTTCCCTCTACCAATCACAGCGGCAGCATCTTGACTCTCTATCTCAGAGTGGCAGAACGAAGCGGAGCAACGGAGGTAAGCAGAGCCGAGCACAGGGCTCAGGGGCGGAACAGAACGTGTCGCTGACCTTGAAGTGGCGTTTCCAACATCGATGAGAGCAACGAGGGAAAGCCACGAGAAAAACAATGGGGTTAAGTATTGTAAGTATAAATATTTATGACGAACTTCTGCCGTCATAAATATTTTCTCATGCTACTAAAAAGACTACAGCAGCTTTTAATATTCACACACTTTTTTTTTTTTTTGCACATTTGCTTTCCAGATTTGGAGACTACATTTTTTTTTTTTTTTGTCATTCTTCTTTGTTGTACAAATCAGTCAGATTGGATGGCGTATTACTGAAGTCTTGCTACAGATTCCCAATCTGGACTTTGACTGGAAACCAGTGTGTTTGCTTTGATCTGAACCCGCCCTGGCAGTGGTAATGCACTTTTTCACTTCCCATACCAATGCAGACATTTCAGGTTCTGCATTTGCCAATACCGATTCGATACGGAAAAACATTGCTGAGCTGTCCAAAAACATTTCTTTCTTTAAAAACAATCATAAATGTGCTGAATTACTAATTTACTTGACAATGCTGCACCAGTACACTTCAATACATCAGTAGCATGAAAATCTTGGTCAAACGTAAAAACAACTTTAATTTGTTGAGTCAGTGCAACTAGGAGAATAACAGCCAAAGCAAAAATAAATAATAAATACTGAAGTTGACAAAAACAATAAGTTGAGTATCTTGGTCAAACATGTAAAAAATAAACTGAACAAACCTTTTTCAATATTGGGATCAATGCAGATATTAGTATCTGATCGGTGCATCTCCACCTGATAGATGGTGAACCTCCATCCCAGCCTCAAGTCTTTTGCAACCAAAATTATCCACATATAGCTCCATCCATCTTCCTATCAGGATTTTACTATCTCATCATGATGCTGCCACCACCGTGTTGGAATAGCTCCTGCTTCTGTTAAGATAGCTTTTTTGTTTGCTTGTTTGGAAAATGATTCCCACTGGTTTCCGATGCTGTGCAGCTGAAAGAATTTTTCCTCTGACTCTTTTACCTGCTGCAATTTGTTATGTGAACTCATGGGTTAGTTTTACAACTAGGAAGTGTGGTTAAAGCTGTATTAGGGAATTTTAATGCAGAAAGCCTGTCTATAATTAGCAAAGTTTAACCATTTTTATCAATCTGAGCATTTTTTTAAGCCTTCATCTGTTTACAAGTGGCTTGCCACATCTCTGTCATCTCTTTCCTCCAATCACCGCTGTTCTCTACTGAGATCTAACAGAACTAAGTGTAATCAACAGCAGGCAATGGGAGAACTGATAATAAAATATGTGTTCTACATCTCCATTATCACCACTCATTGGATCTTTGATGGGAAGCCATTCAGCTGCCTCAGTAAGAGGTATACCGGCACCCCGTAGTTACCTAGCAACTGCTTTCTCACCCACTATCAAGGTTATCTCCCTGACGGGCTAACACGTTTGTCATGCACATGGATGCACACATCTCAATGCTTTCCTGAAGACAAGCGGGTAACCTTGCTGCTCTGCCTGTTGTTCCCATGGTTATTATGCCAACACATTGTGATGTTTTCAGATTGTCTGTGTGGGTTTAATTCCTGGCAGCGAACTGATGTTTTACTTTTTTCACACTGCATTATGGCTGCTTTAAATCTTCCCTGGCTCACACGGGAAGATTTTCAAGATTTTTGAAACTCGACACACCTCACAAGTCGCGTTAAAAAAGTTCAGCTATAACAGGTTTGGTCGTACAGTATTTGATTTCGATGGACACGCCAACATTCAGATTTCAGACGCGACATCTCGCAAAATCCCTTGAGACCCAACATGAGTTCAGGGTAAACAAACATGGCCGACTGGGAAGAAGAAATGGCAACAGTAATGTACAATAGAAATAACAACACAAAGACGTCAAAACAAGGGCATAGTTGTGGTAGCACACCAGGAAGGAAGGCACAATCAATTAATCAATCAAAAACATGCAGTAAGTTAGAAAGAAAAGAGAGAACAAAAATATCAGAAATAAAGAACTATCAAAGAAAGAAATAAAGGACAAAAGTGAAGGAAGACATAAGAATAGTAGGACAAAAGGCAGCAAGTAAAGAGATGAAGAGGAAAAGAAGTTTGGGGCACAAGAAAGAAGGGAGGAAGGACATGAGGGAAGAAGAAAAGACAAGGAACAAAGGAAATATGGGGGAAAAAATGGAGAACTGAGGAAGGTCACAAGGAAGTATGTATGAAGGGAAAAAGGAAGAAAAGTAACAAGGAATTTCACTATCAAGAAAGGAAGGAAGCATAGGAATGAAGGACACAACATTCAAACAGTGTAGTACAGAACAAAGTCTGGGAATACAAATACTTTTCCATACTCTTTGTTTCTTTTTTCATACTTATTCAGCTGTGAAAAACAACAAAATCAAATTCTATTCTTTTCCAGGCTGTAAAGGAACACTAGGTCCTGTTCTACTGCTAACTATGGACCACAAGCTAATGTTGCCTTGTCTCCTGGTATCTCAGTGGAGGTAAACTAGTGATGGTGACGTGAGGCGATTGTGACTAACATGTTGGTCACTACTTGGTCATGTTACTGAACTCTACACGCTTGTTGCACTGAATGAAGTCAATGACCAAACCCCGGCTGTCAAGAAGCTATTCAGGCCGAGACGCGTAGCAACAATTTATCCTCGTCCTACACAGGCTCAACACACACTCACACCCTGCAGTTTGCTTGTCATTTTACGTCTGAGATAAGACGCCTGGAGAAATGGTAAATCCAATGAATACCAAGTGGAGACACAAATGCCACTTCCAATCCCTGAATACTTAACGAGCAGAGACATGCAGACAGCGTGACGACACCCACACAGCCAGGCCAGCGCGCTACGAGCAGAGAGAACCTCACACAGGACCCCAACATACCCAGGGGCCAGTCACATGGCCCACTGATCAATAGGGACCATGTGTCAGCTGTAGCAAAGTCTTACTCTGGTTGGCTTCAATACTTTCCTTTGAATTATGTTGCTTTCCTGGTTTCTGTTTTTCTCCTTATAACTATCCATCATTGTCTATCCAATTTTCTCCTATTGTGATCACGATCATCCTAAAGTATATGGGGTTCTCTTTGCAGACTGGTTTGTCAGATGATTCCTCTTCAAACCTGTTTTCTGCTGATCTTTAGGGTGATTTCACACCACATCAGTAGACTCTGTGCGATTTGGGAATAATTTTCAGCTGCCACCATTTGCTTTCACGCTACACTGTTTCAAATGAACCAAACCCTTTCAGTTGACCTCCTCACCTGTGGAGGCGCTGCACCAGGGACCTCTAAAGAAAATGACACAAAAATCTCGAAGGAGACAGTGAGCGGCACTTCCTTCTTCATGAAATGTAAACGAAAATGGAATGGTGCCAAATTTTAGTGGTTGTAGGATTTCTCATTTGTCTTTGGTAAAAGGCCACAAGTCATTTCTCCTGCCAGCAATAGACTCACGCACATTTGTTTTAAGTGTATTTACGCAGAATCGCATGCGTAATAGTTCACTTCCTGCTTTCGGAGTGGTCTCTGGTTCGCTTGTCGTTCACATTTACATTCCAATTGCAACAGAGTTCACTTCAACCAAACCAAGATCTAGGATTTTGAGGGGAATCAAAGTTCCAGTCTTTGGTTTGCATTAGAGTCCGATTGCACGTTCACACTTCCACAAAAGAACTGGAATTTCTAGGTAAACAAAGTAGAAATCAAATAAGGTGGAGTAAACAGTGCTGGTGTTAATGCACCGTTATTGAGATGATGGTAGTCCGCCTTTCCACCTCATGATACGAACTGAACCAAGCCCTTTTTGACATCCACCCAAATATAAAATGACCCCCTTGACAATTAAGCTTGTGGTCTACCAATAATTCCACCACAAGAGACCAGAATTATGGTAACCCTAACCCCAAGCATTCGCCACAACATGGGGAAAAGAAAATACATGAGTCACGAGGCGTATTCCAGACGCCTTCTCCATCTTCAGAGCAGCAGATTAGCTCCAGTAATGAGGTGCTGTGTCTCAAACCCAGAAATCCTAACTTTGTAGGAGATAATTGACAGCAAATCTGGGCCAGCGAGTGCTAAATCACCCAGAATAGGACTGCTGATCCTGCATTACTCACATCACTCACTTTCATAATAAGGGTGAGAGGATTTTCTGCTTACACAGCAATACAGCATTCACAAGCCTGGTGTATTTGTATAATGGACATGGATCTAAATCTTATTGTCCAATATCCCCAGTGGCTCATGGGGTGCTAAAGATATTATTTACCACCAATAATGTGGAAACCAACAGTTTTTCTACATTTTGTTGTGTTAAAAAGAAAACAAAACTCATTGTCTCTCAGTGGGACTTTATATTTGTAATCAACAGCTAGTAGAGAGAACATGCAAAATGGAAGGAAAATGATGCTTGATTTTTAAAAATCTTTGACAAATTAAAGCCTGAAGACTGTGGAGCGCCTATGCATGCAATCCCCGTGAGAGCTCCCGCCTCACAGAGCGCCTCTCCCCCGCAACTCCTCCACTCAGCTCCTTCAGACTAGTCAACAATGATTAGCAAACACCTGGTGGACTACCTGCTGAGCTCATTTTTGGAGCTAATTCTCAATGCAACGCTGGAAGAAACATTGTTAAAAGGTTAACAGAGGAGCCATGTTGTGATGACTTCCTGAAGGCGGAGTTTCAGAAAGAGCAGGAGTTTCTCAAAGTGACAGGGACCCAGTTTCAAGGCGTTAAATTACAAAGTCAAATGAGTCACTTAACCTATCCAAAGTTTCTAAAACCATGACATCATCATCGGTGTTGCCTAAGTAGACAGGAATCATTTTGTTTGTAAACTTCTGATCTTGAAGAGTTAAAGAAATCTCTGACATTCTTTCTCTCACTATTGTGACATTTAGAAAATATAAATTCAAAAAAACCTTGGTCTGACTTAACTTCAGACATTGAGGACAAAAAAGGTGCATGTGCCTTTTTAATCATATGTAAACTTCTGGTTTCAACTGTACGTGTTGGGATGTCCTAATCAAAGTTCTGAACTACATCTAAACAGAAATCTGTATTGATGGTTGAAAGTTGCCACTAATCAAAACTCCAGATGTGCGAAGACGCCAGAGGTAAACACCCTAAGGACTTACAACAATAACTGCAGTGAAACAAACACTGTCTCCATTACTTAACATCACCCTAAAACTCTGCCAAACACGACCTTTACAGATCAACTGGAGGCTGGAGGTCAACTGCTGCCTGTGGTGGAACGGTCAGGAGCAAACTGCAAAGGCCTTACAGCGTCATCCCACAGATAACACACACACACACACACACACACGTCACTGACTTTCTTTGTCTCCAGCGTTCCTCCATTGACATCATTCATGTTCTGACCCCTTTTTCCAGGAATCATTACAACCACATGCCTTACCATAACCTCAACCCCAGCTCTGTTGGACTAGTGTAGAGAGTGACAACAGAAGAACATTGTCAACCCTAAGTGGAACAAGTTTGAGTCCTGGGTTGACATTTACAAAGGTTATGGTTTTTAGAAAGACCAAAAAAAAGATCATGAATATCTTTGCCGAATGGATCAATACTTTTCCAGACAACAAACTCATGTAGATCTGTGTCAGAACTTGATTTAATGATACAACCAGACACAGACACACATAAAAAGCCACACGGGGTGAAATGTCCTGGTGACACCGGCTCAGATAAGATGCGGCCCATTAACCTCAATTATCATCAGATTAAAAAGGGGGTTTTGTCAAGATTTAATATTAAGAAAGAAGTAAATAGATTTTATTGAAACAGCAGCTAAAAAATATTTTATTAATCCCAGAGAATGATTAAATATTGTAAATCATACTATGCAACTTTCTTCTGCCTTCTTCTAGACTTCTTCACTGTTCCATCGCTGGTTCATTATGATGTCCAGGTGAACGCTGAGGTATTAATACTCCTCCACCACCTCAACCTCCTGTCTCTTTATGGAAATGGTGTCTGAGCTAACCTTGTAACTCTTTGCACTACTATCAGTAATGCGGTTAATGACGGATAGTTCATACTGGCTAACAAAATCATTCCACGAGCAAATCAACGTCTCACCTAGGAGGTCACAGAGGAACGCAGAAACCCTAAAGCCCTCCTTTCATTAGCTGCCATTGCAAATGGGCGCAAAACTTTGTCAACATTACACTAAAGTCTGAAAAACACAATCTTGCAATTACGGCGTTTCCATTAAATTAGAAACAGAATGAAAATCACACATGAATAAGTTTATTTGTGCAAGAAGCCATTTAAAATAATGCACTCCAACTACTTCCTGTCATCATCTTCTTCTTCCTTTGTGCCAGTGGCATCATCTGGTTGTTCATGTAACAGGTGATGCAAAACTATTATTCCATTGCAGTTTTGCAAAATAAACCAAATTGATATGGCAGAAAAACCACTCCGTCCTAGTGGCAAAACTTTTGTTTTAAATTGGGGAGTTTCTAATGGGCAAATCTATATTTGAAATGTCAAATTACACAATAATACGGTCAATGGAAATGCAACTTTTGACATTTGATGTTTAATTTAACTCTAGGAAAAGAGGCTGGGCAAAAATGGGAAGGTTGCAAGATAAAAGCCGATGCTGACCTAAAAGAACACAAAGGCTTGTCTCACATTTGCCATAAAACACCAAGAGTTTAGGTAAAGCATTCTAGGATTGGACAAAAGTAAAGCTCTTTGGAAGGTGCATGCCCTGATATATCTGGTGTAAAAGTAACGAGAAATGAAGATCATAGAGACATCCAACGTGGTGGTGGTATTGTGATACTTAACGATCTGAACAAATTGCTGTAATTGATGGAACAATGAATCGAAAGAATGTTCAGCCACCCGTTTTCAGCAAAACAACAATCTACTTTTTCCTCTGGCTGAGGATGTTAGTGTTGGACAAAAATAAACAAACAAAAAAAAAAAGACATTGGGCCAAAAAGACTCATTGCCAGTTGAGGTAAACCCTTGATTGTGGATGTTGCAACTACAGGGCGGGCAAGAGTTATTGCACCTCTTTGGACAACATCAGGAATAGTTTTCCCTCATTCAATAAAAAAAATTAAAAATCGCAAAATTCTTGTATTCGCTCAGGTTATCTCTGACGCTGCATTTTCTGAAGCGCTCGCGTGTTTCCGAGAGTGGGCGTGTTTTGGTGAGTGCCACAGTTAACTCTTGCCTTGAGAGCAAGCGTGTGACTACAGCCCACAGAACTCATGTCATACACACATACACAACTAAAACCCCATCAAACCACAGCTTCCCCTCCGCTCGCCCCAAAACCACCAGAAAGACTGCCACTTCCAGGCAAATTTCCACTTTGATAGCACACACACACACACACCGTCACAGTCACTCGCAATGCTAATTGGTTAGTTGACGTGTTTTCTGACTTGCACAAACACATGGTTGGCCAACTATTACACTAAAGACACCCAATGAAAACTGGTAAAACGGGTACGCAGACAGAAGGCAGTCCATCGTCTACACCTGCAGGGCAGTTTTAGTCACACGGCGTCATTATGCCCTCCTTCACCACTGAAGCCACATGTTTGTCGTGGAGCTGCCAGACTGGCAGCGGAAATGAGGGAGAAGGAGGGATCTGTTAAGTGACAAAGTACAGGCTGAGGGGAGGAAGGAGTCGACGAAGAAAAACAAGGTTAAACACTTATAATCAGTAAACACTTTCTGACGCTACATCACCTCCAGTCCTTCCTGGAAGTCTTACAATGAGAAGTGTCGAGGATCTAATCTGGGATTTCTATGAAGTGCCTCTCAAAAGGATCCATACTGCTTGAACTTGTTCAGATGTTTTCACTTTACAACAACAAGCCTAAATGTATGTCAACGGCATTACACCCCAACACTTCAGGGGTGTAGACGTGTCGATTTTAACCCTCCCTCAAACCTTGAACGGTAAGTGAGTCAAACCTCTGATGGTGATCGGTCGTAATCACGGTCAAGAATAAGCTAACGATAAAACAACCTCAGTGCCTTCCACTGCCGCTCCTTTCTCTCTCCACCTCCTCTCTCACTTCTCTGTATGCTGAGTTATTCATCAGCTGTCAATATCTTTTCTATGAGACTCTCCCTCCGCCTTTCTCATCTCCAGCCCTCCATTACACCCCGGCGGCGTGGGCTCCGGCTGCGGAGGAATACTGAGACTGCTCTCTAATGTCAGAGAGTGCGAGGAGAAGAATGGGGGAGGTGATACGGAAATACAACGAGATGAACTGAGAGTTAAAGGGGGAAAAAAAGAAAGAGAAGGCGCAGGATCTTTACCGTTACCGTGGTTAACCTTGGGGAGTTAATAATGCAGAAAACAGCGGATGTGTTTTATGTATCTGTTCAATGGAGAGGAGAGAAGAGAAGAGGAGAGGAGAGGAGAGGAGAGGAGAGGACGGCGGCGGCGTCCCAGATTTATTTTGACCTCTATCTGTCATTCAGTTCCTCTTGTCTCTCATGACTCCCTGCACAGCTCCATATCCAGAAGGCCTTTTCATGCCTGGGACTGCCAGTGAGCAGTTTCCCCAGTGGCCGTGCAGTCTCCATGGGCATGACTCACAGCGCCCCCCCTCCACCACCAGCTCTGCTATCTACCTAGTTGCATACATTTTTATTTAAACAGTTAGTTGAAATGTAATAATTTGTGAACTAATTTTGAATTATTTTTTTTAAAAAAAGGACCCAGTTAACATGGGATGGACAGGCATGAACTAATTATTTTTCATTAGAAAATAATTAATTACATAGTTTATTATTTATGCAATTAGTTAATACATAATAACTGTACTTTGTTATTTTCATAAACAAATAATTCAGTAAATAGCGTTTTATGTAAACTCATGAAAACTGTGAGTTGCTTGTCAATTTCAGAAGAACTCATGTCTTCTGCTAAAACAGAAGACATGAAAAAAGTCGTTTTTCCCATCATATCAAAATTACAGCATTGAACAAAATCGAAACACTTTTAATATACTGTGGCAGGTTGTAAATAAACGTCGCCATCTCCTCTGATTGGCTGATAGATGATGACCGCCGTCATGCTTTTCAATGACTTCCCATGTCTGGGATTTGAATTTCTTATTTAACAGAAAAACCACAATGGCAAACTTGTGTTTTTCTGAGTTTTTTTTTTTTTTAGCAGAACATCAAAGTTTTTGCACAAACTGTTTTCATGATAATTTATGATCACCAACATTCTCCGACAAACCTGTGAGGTTATCACAGAACGGCTGAATTTATGCTGGATTAAAAAGTGATCCTGTTTATTTACCTTTTTTAAACGTAAAGGTTATTTGCTGTCTTAATGGTTTAAAAAAAAAAAAAAAAGGACCCAGTTAACATTGGATGGACAGGCATGAAACTTTTACGTCTCTAAAATCACTCCCTGAACTATTTTAGTCACAGTTTCAGCAGAGAGGGAGCAACTCCCAAATCTGATTCCTTATTTAGCTCCTAAACCAGGCTGACTGATTAATACTGGCTCTCTCTTTCTCTTTGGAGATTTTTCATGCTCCATAATTGCATCGCGGTCATGTCGGCATCTCTGGCGCACTTTTCTTAATCTCACGTCTTGCTGCAAACACAAACACAAATGTACGTTGAGGATGAGCGAAAAGCAGAGGGACTCCTCTTTTCCAGCCGCAGCTGGGATTATCGTCATCAATAATTTGTTTACCATCTGCAAACTCTTGCTTGAAGGGTCTTTAAAGGCAGACCACATGCTGACCACCCAAAACAACCCCAAAGCAAAGATTACTGAAGGTTATAAAAATGAACACTCCTGTCACACAAGATATATTTGAGTGACAGAAGTATTTGTTTTTATTTTTAAAAAAAAGAAAAATAAAGATGCACTGCCTTACTGAAATATTGCGTCACTTTTCTACATAACTGACATTGCAGTATTACCAGCTAAGCTAGGTTGCTAAAGATGTTTTGAACATTTCAAAAAAATGTAGCAAATTACCAAATAATGAAGCAATTTAACCTCATGATACACAATGCAGACACTTTGTCTACACTACCGAAGATTAATTATCCTCAGCATGCTGAAAGTTGTGAGTGGCTAATAATAACTAATTAAGCTAGTTATTATGATGTTGAGGTTTTATCCCCAGTCACTTGAGCCTTAAATATATGGGAGACAAAATGTATCAGATTGTGACATAGTGTCAAAAGTAGCAACAAATTCTAGAACCTTCAAGAACTTCTACAGGTAAGACAAACGGCATCAAAAGTGACATGTACTGTACAAAATTAGATGTTTCATAAAATATATTTAATTTTGAAACTTGCGTTGTAGATATGACGTAACACACAGCATGACAGGAGGAACTTCAGCCAATTACAGGACTAATGAGAAAACTTTTAAATGTTGCAAAAAAGAAAATTAGGGAAAATGCGAATTAGCTGTGTTTGGAGCGAGTTTCACGTTACGTGCAGCTGCAGTAAACAGAAAGTAGAGGTCGCTAACTAGCGCACAACCACGCATCATTAACTGTTCTGTTAGGTTAGCTAGGAGAGCCGATGTGTCACCAGAACTTATTTGGCAAACGTGTTTTTATCTCAAAAACCCCAAAACACCTCAAGTATGTTGTCAAAACGGTTTTGCGAAATTGAGGTAGTTAGTTCGAATTTCGTTGCATGCGATTCTTCAAAATGTGCATTTAAACAACACTGATGGGAACATCACTAGTATGTATTGCCCAAATAGGTCAGCTAACAATGCTCTTTCCCATCAAACAACAAAACGACGTATGCTCAGCTAACAAACAGCTAACTGCATCTGCAAATTCAAAACACCTGATACACACAACACGACGAGCCAATTCTATGTAGAAACCTTCCATTTTTTAAAGCAAACGTATCCCTCAGCCAGGAAGAAGATTACAAAACACCAAAATAGGCCGTTAAGGAGCAATCTTCACCCTGAACGTCTAGATAAAATCCAAATTGGAGAATAATGTGTTTCAAAAGAAGCAAATTACCATTAAATGTGTGTAAAGGAAGAGTTTGAGATAAACAGCACGGCTCGGTTTAGGAGGGCTTTGATCTGCAAGATGGTGCAGCCTTCTGAGAGTGCAAATGTCAGGTGTCTAGCAGAGAATGCCCAGGGAGAGGGTCTAACCCTTCGCATGTGCGTGTGTGTGCATGTGCGTGTGTGTGTACTGATGGGTGAGTGTGAGTGTGTGTAGTCAGATCCTGCTATGGATCTATTCCAGTTGACTGCTGGTACACACGGCGCTATTTCTGTCTGTCTGCTGGGAAACAGGAACACAAACAGATAGATGAAGATTGAAGAAGGGAACAAAGGAAGACTGGAAGAGCACTAGAAAGAGGAGCTGAAGAATAAAAACAGCAAATAAGATGGAAAAAGTTTGGATTCAAGCATTCACTGATTGATGGGGTCAGTGATCCTCCTTCCTCTTAGCAGGTAAACTTAATAATGAAACAATAATGTTTCAAATGTTTTGAGACTTTGGATTTAAAAGCACTGAAATAGTGGTAAAAAAAAGAGAGGAAAAACAGGAGTCTTTTAGAGTAAAGCCAACTTGCCCACAAACTGATCACATTGTCCTTGTGAAAAAATGAACAAATGAGATCTTCTGTCTCATCTCTAAAATGGCCTGAACCCTCAGAGAATGAAACTGAGCTAAGAAAGGAGACTGGTGCAGCGGTCTGCTAAGAAATAGGGTAGAAACTCTAGAGATGGGAGTCTCTGAATGAGTTATTTGGTAACCCAGCAGAGCGAACCCCTTAAACTTTCAACATGTTTGAAGACAACAATTAGTGTCAATTTTGGTTGAAGGAAATGTAGGCCTATTTTAGAGAAAATACTGAATTTGTTTTTGACCGTTTTTGTTTTTTACTTTGATTTCGCTGGGCAATTAGAGTATTTTCATCGTTAGTCCTTATTTTTAGTGTGTTGCTCTGTGCTTCCAACTGCCTGTTGCTCATACACTGAAGAAAAAAAAAGAAGTTTTTAATCAGAGTAAACAACGATCTGGTCACTGCAAATATATCCAGCAGCAGCCATATATTTGCCATTTGTGTTTCCTGTAACATTTGTTTGCTAATCCACAATAGTCAGCAGGTTAGCTTAGCGCTGCTTCTGACCAGTTTCTGGCCTAATTGTCAGCGTCAGACTGGCTCCACCTTAGTAAATATTGACTTGAATTGATATTAGCCACATTAGCTGCTAATTACACATACTACTAATATTAGCTACACTAGATGCTGTTCTATTTGCTTTATCAACCACGTTGGCTGCTGATTATTCATATTACTATTATTATTAGCCACATTAGCTGATAATTACTGGCATTATTAATATTATCCACATTAGCTGCTATAATTCTAGCTGCTATTCTCTTCTCTTATTCTATTCTCCGTCTTTCGTTGACCACAAAGGTAGGAAGTGAGCTGCTATGAAATTGGACGGCCCAGCCTTCAGGTTTATTCCCCAGAGTTTCAGTCTTTAGTGTTAGCACAGCTAGCATTTGACATCTTGCTGCATTTTGGGTTTTTTTCTTGTTGTTTAACTCTTAGTACCCCTGAACAACACTTTTTTGCTCATGCTTATGCCATGTTAGCACAGTGTTGGACTGCCAGCAAGCAGGTCACGGTTTTATTCAGTTAATGTTCAGATGAACGGCCGAGTGTCTGTGTCATCGCATCGCTGCAGTGTGAAGAATAGCAACAACTTCGGGATGCAACAATGGGTCAGTTAAATTGATTTTAACCCAAAATAAGTGTCTATGAACAATACAGTTTTTTTTGGGTTTTTTTAATCTCTTATTTTTATATTTAATCATTTTGACAACCCCATTTTTATTGGCTACAGCAGCTTGGAGCTTAGAGTACCAGCTGATGAATTAAAGGAAAATATCCAGAACTCCAGTCATTATCTGTTTTATTGCTTCTGGTTTGTGAGGTTATCACTGCAGAATTTCAATTTTAGACCCAAACGCTGTCATTGTACTTTCTAAAGGTGAGGTAAAACTTTTAGTGACACCCGAATACCTTATTAGTTTATGTTTTCGAGCGTCAACTGAATTATATTTTAATACACACTGCTAGTAACTGTAGCCCACTGAAGACTTGGTTCCTTTGGTGCCTGAATTTATTATATTGACAGTGCTATTATTGAAAATGCAAACTGAATAGTATTCTACACCTAGAAATGTAGAAAAGTAAAGAGGGAGGATTAAGTTACAATAATGTTGTAGAAATCTAGTGAAAAACAGGCTGACTGGGACCTGAGAACCCACCTCAAATCTCAGACATGAGAGATAAATCAATTCAGGTCATGAGTTTGATCTGCTATTCCCAGAGCTTTTTTTTCTTTCTTTCTTTCTTTTTTCGACACACCCTGAACTCTCGATCTCACACACAAATGCACATGTCCATTAAAGAGAGAGGGGAATAGATTTACAATGACAGGAAGCCAATACTGCAGACAAATAACCCACAGCAGCCCTACCCCGGTCTGAACCCAGTCCAACAGACACAAGGCCTGCTGTAGGTCACTACAGCGCTGCACCTGACCTGGACTTCATTTGTGAAAATTCAACTTGAGTTTTTACATGTTACTTTTTTCCCTTCATTTACTAACTTTTAAACCTGCAACTTTAAGACAAAAATGAAGCAAATAATATTTACTAATTATTATCTTATTCATGTATCTGCAGTAAGTTGTGACTTCATTTCAATAATGCAGTGGCGTCCCACAACCATGTATGTATAAAGTTAGCTGCATCCAAAAAGTATTAAAAAAAAAAAAAAAAAAGGTTGCTATGATAATAAGTATGTGTCAAAGCACCACAGAAGAAGTAATTACATTAGCGGTTTGAGAACTATGCTATGACGCTAGTGGATCCAGAGCTAGTCGTGAAGCACAGATAAAATAATATCCTTGTAATTACTTAAAGCCAGTTGCTATCACCCTGACCAAACTGAGTCTTTATAAACCCACTACGTCTGACTAATGAGACAAAAATTAAAGCTGTCCTCCAAATATGAGAGAAATTCAACACAATAGCCTCAGCTTTAATGAATTTGTGTGTAGAGAAAACAGAGGGGCCTTGGAGCTGAAGTATACAAACAGATATACTTCTAATATGAGCGCATACTGAAATGAAAGTGCATTTATTTAGATATCTCCAGCCAGAAGAGTCTTTGTAAAGACACAGTAGCGTAATAGTGAGAGAAAGACGGAGGCAAGTTAAGTTTATTTAGTTCTAAACAACCCAACCTGATTTAATGCAGCTTTCAGTCAGAGAGTCAGCAGTAGCTACGTGTCCGTTATGAATGCACAAAAAAACGTTGTCAGTATTCTGCTGATGTCGAAAAAACATGACTTCGCAATTGCGGCGTTTCCATTAAATAAGAAAACGCAATTAAAATCACATGTGAGAGTCGAGATTTGAACAGACCGCGATCTAACAACTCGAGTCTCTGGCCACGAGTCTCAGTCAAGTGACGAGTCTGTATTCCCCAAGTGTACATTGAGCCTGAGAGGTCTGTTTTTACAACTTCAAAGCAGCTCCAGTCTGAGTCTCGCCACATTCCTACAGGTTTATTATAGTATGAAGGGCTTCTACTGCTTACTTCTCACGCTTTGCTTAAAACCGTTTTTAAATAGTCAGGATAGAATAGGCAGCCGTAAAATATCCACAGTCTAATTAGAATTTATAAATCTGTGTGATTTCCTTTAAACATGATATATCCGCAGTTTAAAAAGGACATTGAGCTCTTTGAAACCAGACCCCACACACACACACACACACACACACACACCCATCACCCCTTTCCTCCCCTTCTTCCTCTTCATGAATTGTCAACCTATTAAATGTCTCTTTGTATCTCGCCCATTCACACACACTAACTGGAATGACGCTGACCGCTAGAACGTGTATGCGTGTTTGCGTGTATGGGTGTGTGTGCGTGTGTGTGGACATGTAACAGAGATGTCCTAGTTTCTTTCTGAGCCCCGTGTGTACCGGTGTGATTTTACGGACTGAGAAAAGCGAAGCACCACGTGTGTGTGTGCGGGTGCGTGTTTGTGTGAAAGTGTGTGTGAATGAGACGCAGAGCTCGAAAGAGGGAAAGTGTGTGATAGAGTTACATGGAGAACAATAGTCTTATTGTACCTGTCTGCTGGTACTGTCTGCTTTGTGCGGATAGTCCTCTTTTGTTGGACTCGCTTTAAAACATTTTGAAACCAAATCCTCTCCTTCACCGGTGAGAAGTTGTTTTTATTTTTCCACCAAACTAGATTGAAAAAACAGCCAATTAAACGATCCACTGAAGAAGATTTGGATGCACAGCGGCACTGAGTTGAACCCGACCTGCACACCACCCCCCCGATGCACTGGCACTCGGCCCGGCAACCATAGCAGCGCTGTGGGGTTTGTAGTGGGGCTGCGGGGTGGGGGATGAGGATGGGAACTGGAAAAGAGATGACACACACAAAGATAAACGTCTCCAGATCAAGAGTGATTAGGGGGAAGTGTGTGAAAGGAAATTTTGCCTTCGGATGGCGGTCAGACGGATGATGGATGAAAGAGAGAGCTGGAGAAAAGCGATTAGAAAGGAATTAGGGGGAAACACCAGATATGTTTTTTTTTCTTTTTGAGTTTTTTAACTGTAAGTTAGAAATAAAAAAAAAATTAAACACAGAGGCTAAATGCCAAGTGAGATCATTTTTTCAGTTTTTCTTTAAACTAAAAAATAGGGATAAAAGTAGGAACCATAAAGGCTTAACAACAAATAAGGTTATTAAAAAATAGGAGTAGAATAAGAAATAAAGAGGCTAAATATCAAATGTGGTCTTTTTTTTTTTGTTTGTTTGTTGAACTGGAACATAAAAATAGAAATAGCAATAAAAATAGAGGCTACACGCCAAAGATTGTGATTTTTCTTTTAATCTGGAAAATAGTCCTGAAAATAGGAAATATAAAAGCTAGACATTAAATATGTTGTTTGGTTTTTTTTTTTTACTTTTCGTTAAAGCAAAATTGCAAAATACAGATAAAAATAAGAAATGCTGCGGCTAACCATCAAACAAGGCCATTTTTTGGAGTTTTCCTTCACTGTAAACTAGCAATAAAATAGGAAATATGGAAGCTAAACACTAAATATGGTAATTTGTTGATGTTTTTTTTTTTTTTTTTTTACTGGAAAATGGGAGTAGAAATAGGCATAATAAAGCATAAAACAGAGTTTTAATGCACAGGGGCCAGTAAGTCCGCTATGATAATCTGTACTGTGAGATTATAGTGATAATCTGGCAATACAGATTATCACACTGAGGGGTGTCACCCCTCAGTGTGTGTCACCACACTGAGGGGTGAAGAGTCTGACTGGACCCCGCAGTGATGAACTGGAATATTCAGCGTTGATCCAGAAATTTCCCAGCCCACACTGCTTGTTGTTGCCATGGTGACGGCGCTGGAAACTGGGAGAAAGCGAGAGAGAAAGAAGGAAAGCACGAAAAGAGAAAAGGTGATAAGATGAGAGGAAAGGGAGTAGATGAAAACAATAATGAGCGACAACTGAGACCAGAACCAGGGCGGTGGGAGGATGACGGGGGTTTGCTTGAGCACGCGCGGCCAAACCACACGAGGCGCATGTGTTCCACAGCTGCATGCGAGCGGCTCGTTAGCCCGAACATACAAACAGCGGCTCTCATTGGCTCAGAGGCGCCACTGCTTCTCCTCCATTGGCCGAAGCGCCGCAGTGCGGCCGCGTAATTGGACCGCGGTCGCACGCGAGCGCGCTGCAGCAGGAGGATCAAAGGACGCTGATATGGTGCCGCTATGGAAGAACACGTGGTGCGTTCAGGAGCTTATGTACTGTACTGAGCACACTCAGTGGCGTTCAATACAGAAAGGACGGAAATCTGCGTACGTACAGATATGACAGCAATGATAAAACTACAGCAGAGTCGAGAAGGTTGTTCTGGTTGCTCTCAAATCAGCAGATTACATTCGGCTTAGAGGCTTTACAAGGTAATGAAAGGCTGAACACTGGTGTGGAGTTTTATGAAGACGGTTCCGTCTGTGCTCTGTCACAAAATGTCTGAAGAAAACAAACTAATGCATAAGAGATCCATTGGAGCAGCGTCTTTATGAGAGACTTTAAAAGGAGACGTGGTTGAACACCAGAACTGGCCGGTCGATTCATGAGACCAATATTTGCTCTAACCTTTGTTCTGGCCATTGGCCACATCTGAGCATATTAAGCTGGTCTGTGAGCAGAACAAAGCTGCTGTGGAACAATGTCCTTGTCCTACAGGCAGAGGATGATCAGCAATAGTCTGCATCAATCAGTGGGTAACACAGGGTATTTTATGTTTGTTTTTGTTTTTTTACATAAAGTGCCTTAATAAATCCTACTTGGAATGGTTTAGATCAAAGTACATTCCGCTGTAGGAAAGGTCCAGTCAAAGTTCAGTCCAAAATACAACTGGTGTTCTGTGACCTTTTGCCTAATTATGTACTATTCTCCGTTAAGTCGTGTTCCTTCATCACCTTGAGCTCAGTAAAATACAAATTGTAATTTTCTTGTGACATTTTGTTACATGCCAAAATGCAAAGAACTGTGAATCATTTTTTAAGGCACTGCAGACCAAACACACTGACCCTTACTGCTGACCTTTAAGGATCTTTACTTAACATTAAATTCTTAATCTTCTAAATCACAGCGTACAAAGCAGAGTTGTTCATGCCAGACTGCCACAATGATGATTTTAATGTCAATTAAAATGACCTGAGAAACACATCTTGTACCTAATGTCATTACAACCTGCTGATGTATTTATATATATTTCACATTTTTATGTATTTGATATATTTTAGCAGAAGAACAAACTGACTCATACTCTCTGTAGCATTACTAGAACATTTTAGGAATCAGTCTCATTGTTCTTACGGATTTTCAGTTCACAAAAAACTGGACAAAACCAACTATCTGACGTCCTACAACAAACCCTGACAATGCTGCGGCTGAAAAGGTGCAAAGAAAGCAAAGAATAGGTAATATGAATCAAGTCGACAGCTCATATGGTGCCGAAGGTGGACTAAAAAGGAATCAGACGTGGGGCACCTTCCTTTAAACCGTATCCAAAAAGATGAAATGCAAGATTAAAACTCGCCCCCCCCTTTTTTTTTTTTAAACAAAAAGGGGGAGCAGCTGGTGCTTTGGCAGATAATCCCAGAATGCTTTTCTCTCGTCGGCCTGGGCCGTCCAGATCCTGGCCGGGTTCAGAATGACTAATCACTTTCACCGGTTCCCTGACACCGACGCTCTGCCAGCCAGACTGATTCATGGGGCAGTCAGGGACAAACCGGGGAGAGAGAGGGTGCTGAGGGCAGCGACAGCCGGAATGAAACAGAAAGAACTGCACTGGGAGAGGCGCAAGCTAATGATCAGCAGGAATTGATACAGCAAGACATGTAAAGCATCGACACATAGAAAGACAGACAGAAAGGACCGATGCATGGTTATTATGGTTTGTTTTGTTTTTGACAAATAAAACTTGTATTCATCTCCTCGTGTGTCTAATAAATACTTCTCCAAGTCCCCTTGTTAGGAAATAGAGTCCATGCAATCAAAGAAGTTGAGAGAGCCATGCTAACTCTGGGGGAGCTGCAAAGAATCTGTTGACAGCACAACTTCAAGCCATGGGTTTGCAAAGATGGCGTTCACGGAAGAGTGAGGAAAAGAAAACCATCAAAGAAACCCATAAAGAGGTTGGAGATTTTGCTGAAAGCCATGGAGAGTTTTGGGAAGTGAGGGAAAATAATACACCTTAGAAAACTAGCTAAGACTGGCAGCAGGGGCGTGAGGGCGGTCCACTGGTGGCCCGCTGTTTATGAGCTGAAAACATTAAAAGTTTACAGGACATTTAAAAGTATGTCTAGATAAAATGATGTGTCATTGAAAGACATTGTGGACAATACTTATTACCCCAACTCTGGTTGGTCAGGATTTGTTGAAGTTATGAAAGCGATTATCAGTCAGCCTTCATGGTCACTCTTTTGGAGGTTTGCAAGCTGAGCTAGCGGTCCCCTTTACATCAACCATTTGAGTGAGAGTTAGAAAATTCTGACCGGTACGACCAGGCCTGTCCGACGCATTGACCTGAGCCGTTGACAGGACGGCCCAGGTCAATGCGTTAACTGTAAACCTAGCTTGATCCATCTTTGCTAACACTGTCACTGATGTACAAAAAACCCAAAAAACAATTGCCACTTAGCCCAGCAAGGGGGCAAGAACAACATTTCTCCAGTTCATCACCCTAAATACACCATTGCTACCATGACCTTTGGTGGTGTCTATATTATTCTGCCAGCCTCCTATCCTTTGTTTTCAAGAATCAGGCATTCACTTCCTGATTTGAGCTACATTTGCATCTGTATGAAAGTTATTCTTTAAAGCGTCCCTAAATGTTTTCATTGGCCTCCCACCGCTGCCAGATAAAAGCAACAATGTCTTTAAAATACTGGCGCTAATAATGGCTACCAAATATAATGAGGGGAATTGAGTAAATCTGTGGTATTCACTGTTTTACTATCTGTAAAACAAATGAGAAGCTAGCATACTGAGATACTGACATGTTTGTGTGCGCACATGCATGTGTGTGTCTCAGATAACATCTGTTTGCATTTACATGATTTAAATTAATTAAGTGAATCACAAGGGACTGTGCTTTCTAATGAGAGAAGACCTTATTGGTCAAAAGACTGACAGCAGAAATATGTACATCGAATGTGGGAAAATAAAGATGAATGTTATTTAGAGACAGATCAATAGAATGGTGAGAAATGAGTTGCAGGGACTGTGGAGAGCTATTGTATAATACATATCTATATAACAGTGGAAGAAATCAATTTCAGAGCTTGATGAGATCGGGATAAGAAAATAGTGATTAATCGCCATGTATATTGTGTGCAACAGAAACAGCTTCATTGAATATTTTGGTTTTGTTTTACATAGCCACCTGCCTAGCGTCGCTTACATCCCCATTGTGCTGTCAAAAAAACACTCTCGGTTGCTAGGCTGCATTATCCTGCTGAAAGAAGTCACTGCCATCGGGAATCACATATGTCATAAAGGAATAATGCATCATCTGTCATAATGTTTGTGTAGGTGAGAGCTCAAAGTTAGTGTGATGCTTTCATTGGCTTGACTAGTTATGCATCTTACTCCAATTACAAATACATCTAAGCACACTTGTTGCATACATAACCAATCACATTGTACCATTCTTATCTACCGTATTTTCCGGACTATATGTCGCACCAGAGTATAAGTCGCATTTTTGGGGGAAATTTATTTGATAAAATCCAACACCAAGAACAGACATGTCCTCCTGAAAGGCAATTTAAAATAAAAATAGAATGGAGGCAACAACAGGCTGAATAATTGTACGGTATGCTAACGTTACATGACACATAAACAACGAACTGAGAACGTGCCTGGTATGTNTAAGAGTTATTCAGATAACTATAGCATAAATAACATGCTAACAAGTTTACCAAACCATCCGTGTCGCTCCAAATCACCAAATCTTCATCTTCGGTGTCGCTTGTAAACAACTCGGCTAACTCCAGAGGTAGCTTCTACCACACACATTATCAACACAGGCCGAGCGCGCCCTCTTGCGATTTAGTGTGAAAATAACATGATATGATATAATAACGTGTTAATAATTTCACACATAAGTCGCTCCAGAGTATAAGTCGCACCCCCGGCCAAACTATGAAAAAAACTGCGACTTATAGTCCGGAAAATACTGTACTTCTTTTGTGGGTCTTATTCCAACTGTAACCCTTTTGACATTGTGGATACTTTCTCTTATGTGTTCTCATAGAACACAACAACCAATGTAAAACATCCTCTACCAATTTTCTATTTGAGTTTTTTGTTCTTTTTAGCATTCTGTGCCACTCTGGTTGAGGCTGCCAAAAATCTCATCTCCTCATCCACAGAGCACCAGCTGGGCAACAGGAACCAAAGAGAACCTGTCCAGGGATGAGGGTCTTCAACATCGGATGTGACTATACCGACTGGAGTTACTTAATAATCACATTGCTGTGCAATGCTGAAACAACTCTTGAGCCAATATGTCCATCAACACTGCAATAAGTGAGTAGGGGTTTCCTCCCATGAATAGGGCATCACAGAGAACAGATTTCAATGCTAGACCAGACTATTCTCACTTAGCATTGGTGCCCCTTGCAAGCCAGGCATGGGAACTGACCAACAGCCTGAGGGATTGATATCGTATCGTATATCGGACCTAGCCTGGTCATTGCCTTCCTATGCAATACGGCTCAAATGTCATCTCCCTTTAAGGCCCCGTCTGGGATTTTTCCCAATTGACCTGAATGTCTTTGATAGAATTTCAACCGGTGACATTGATTTTCTGCGCTGTTTTAGAATTGTAGTTTGCTGTAGTTTGGCAATGACAGTAGAGGAAGTGAACAAAGTCATTCAGTCTGTGTTGGCTACACTTCAAAATATTGAATTAATATTAACAGCCACCTCATTTGGCACTGCTCTTTTCGTAGTTGGGGTTGGTTGTGTACAAAGCAAGCAATTCTCAGAAAATTTCATAGCGCCGTACTGGCTCATTACATACATTGCAGCAAAACGCTGCCATTGGGCGTCTACACCTCTAGGAAGAAACGATTTCTCAACTGCCGAGGGTCCAGACCCTATGCAAGCGTAGAACAAGGGGCTGGTTTTTACCAGGCTAGTTTGGATCCACACCTAAAAACATTGGGGATAATGTTTACAATGGACTTACATTTAAAATTTACTTCGGACAGCTGTCGTTGTGGTAGACTGCAAGTCTTCAAGAAATTGTTGTCGCATCATTGACTGACTGTTCTTCATTCCAAACAACTTCAATAGTACAAACTTTGCGAAAGGTGTTAGGAAAAAGCCTTTCTAAGTGGCTGCCCAAATACCAAAAAAAAAAAAAAAGAATAATTCTGAGAGGACCTGGACACACTTAAGGTCGGACTGGATATGTATTTGTTGGCTGTCACCTTTGACAGCACCCCAAAGATCAGCAGTGGATGAATGTTTCCGCTGCCATGGTAGACAAATTATGATGGTTCTCCAACATCTGCTCATCTTTCCCTACAAATGTTCAAAGGAATGAACTGTAAGAAACCGTTACCCATCTCTATAACGTGATGTAACCCTTTGTGCTTTTTCTGCTTTCAGCTAATTTAAATATCTGACTCATGTTTTGTAGCTTCAGAAATCCCATAACTTAAAAAGTGCCAGTATAATTAAACGTGTTTATATGACCACTTATGTGCCTTTTTGAGTTTGTTAGCAACGGATCCAATGTCCTGGTATGAGCTCTGCAGCAAGTTAACACACAAAGAGATATTTATCAGTTTATAAAGACACAACTATGAATCTGACCTTCCCAGTTTCTCATTGCTTCCATTCGGTCAGTCTGATTCCATTTTCCCTCATTAAAGGAGACAAGGACCTTTTACAGCTACTCATTATAATCAAGTTTTCCCAGGGAGGCCAGGGCTGAGCTCATGTCAAAGTCACAAGCTGGCTTTTCCTCTTTAACTGCATGTCAATATTTTATGCAGAGGCTTCAGGCTTCCGAGTGAATAAATCTGACCAGAAAACCTTACTTAACGTCAGACAAAGAGACTTAACAAGCAACATCTGAAATATTTATGAGTTGATGAAACCAATAAAGGCAGTTATAGCCAACTTCACAACTGCTTTCATCTGTAGTTTACAAACTGTGCTAGCAATGGGTTTTTGCAGTGTCACCAGCTTCTCTGGCTCGATAAATCGTATTTAAAAACGTATCTAGATGGCAATACAGTTTAAACGTAAGATTTCTTATGGCACCAAATGTGTTTGTATATCTAAAGACGATTGTTACTTGGGTGTAATTAAGAAATTAGGCACATTTTATGACACATCAAGTGTCTTTGAAGTTTGCGTGTCATTTATGGCTTGCCACACTTTTGGGGTGTGTATACTAGGATGACGGCTGGAGTAAATATGGCTGTTACATTTCCTACATCTTTGTTTTTCTTTTTGAATATCTTATGGTGACCAATGAAAACTCTTTACAGCCATTGTACAGCAGAAAAATTATTATTACTTCACATCCACTCCTGCCACTCTAATATTTGGCATGCTGAAGTGCACAAATCTTCACTAGCACAGACAGAACAGCTGCACAGGTTCCATGAGATTCAGAATATTATCATTTTATTACCGCAACATACAAAGTAGCACGTTGTAAGCTCAGCAGAAGTTGTTTAATTAACGCCACCAGTATGTCCTGAAGCTAATCCAAAGAATGTTTTTTTTTTGCCACATAAATTATTAGCTTCCTACCTTAGCTGCAGATTCCATGCTTCTGAAACAAATGCAAAAGAGCGCGATGCTAGATTGTTAATTTACTTAAAGCAGCACTTTTTCCATTATCGAAACACAAAGCAAAAAGATAATAGTGGGGGTGTTGTGGTGGCGCAGGGGCAAAGCACAACCCACGTATGAAGGCCTTAGTCTTCATGCCGGTGGTCACAGGTTCAACTCCCAGCCTGGCGACACTTGCTGCATATCTAACCCCCCTCTCTCATTGCCCTCCTTCCTGTTGAACTACTTTCAAATAAAGTCCACTAGAGCCAATAAAACCTTTAAAAAAAGACAATAGAGTGACAGGGGTATTAAAATTGCATTCAGAAATTGCCAAGAGATCAAATAGATATTTAATAAACTAGAATTTTTAAATAAATTAAATAAATTTTCCTCCAAGAAAATGTTCCACTACATTTAACTGTCTCTTTTTTTTAATAATTCAAAACCAGCTGAAAATGTTTACTTTTTTTCTCTTCAGTCTACTAAGAAAAATAGTTAATCTAAAACCAGAACAGTCAGCAGATATTTCCAAAACAATGACAGAAAGCATTAAAACTCAAGTTAATATTGTCTGATTCCACACACACACACACACACACACACACACACACACACACTTCCCCGCATTGTGTACAAACTGTAAAGCACATGCAAACGGTTAGGTTCAGATGTATTTGGTGGAATGTTCTGCAAATGTGCCTTTAAAAAAAAGCCAAGACCAACCATCTGTTCAACTAAAATGCACAGTGTGTAAAGTCACACACACACACAAGTAAGGTTGAACTTAGCATCTGTCCTACTGGCCAGCAACTCCCGGACTCTGATCATTGCCCCCCCTGACAAGGACGTGCACACAACCTCTCGCACACACAAAACACACAGTTATTTATGGGTTTTAATAGATGAGTATATAGAATAGTTTATTTTAAATATCTTAAAACCATCGGGTTTCGCCAAAAGTAGCTCTGAGATATATATTTTTAACAGCTGCTGATAAAATGTTGACATTTCTAGTGCAAACATAAAAGTTTGGATCCGAAAAGTTCCAGCTTCTCCCTCTGCAGTCATTTATTAACCAAATACATTTAGTTATCATGCAGACAAATAAAGACTGGAGGCATAAAACAAGGGCAATAGTACAACCTCACAACCAACCAGCCCGGGTTTAGGGGTAAATTGTAAATTTGTTCAGCTTTTTAAGAACAGTAAAACAATAAACTTATATTTTGTATTTGTGTCAATTGTTAATTTTTCAGTGCTGATGGCTTATACAACAAACTGCAATGTTTTTTAAACCCAGAATTGTTCTTAAAGGCTCAAATAAATAAAATATGCCACTATGCCAATTTGTTCATTTGTGAAACTTGTCTCTCACATAGTCTCTCACACACAACCTCGCCTCTAATCTTTAAATTATTAAAGGCTTATTAAAAATCCTGTAAAGCTACAACAAATGAAAGAAAGACTCAACAACCTCAGTAATCAGCAAATCTGATCTTTTTATTCTCATACATTAAATTGGACAAAGCTGAAGTTTATTTTTGAAAGCAACTCGAAGTAAAACATGTTTAGGTTGCAATATAAATAAATAAGTTACATAATTAAATGCTAAATAAATAAATCTCGAAGTTAAGTATAAGTTTACTTAAACAAAGGCCCATTTTCAATGTGTTAAATCACAAAGTCAGACTTCTTTTCAGGCATATTTGATATATTTAGCGTTTTTATAACAACTGACGGTAACATAGATACTTGATTGTGCAATAAAGTAGAACTAAGAGGCTGTAAAATATATTATACGTGCCCTTTAACGTGTGGAAAGAAAAAGACAAACTTTACGGAGTTATAACCTATCTTTCACGGGTGTAAACCAATCATATGGATACATTACAGGCAAGAACTCATTTTTTCCACCATCATTTTGGCGCCCACTCTGGCGCAGCACCTGACTTTCTGCGCCACTGCTCCACCACACAAACATTTACCGACATTTTGACAATTTTAGAGAGACAAAATTGAGATAATTGTTACAACTATTACTATTACGCCTATAATGATATTTATTATAGCTAATCATTACTACTGGAATTGTATTGTTAGACTCCATTTTAAATCCATTGTGCGTTATCTGAAGTACATAAAACCAGATTGTCAGTTCTTCAAAAGACTGACAATCCCAAGCACTCTGCGATGTCTTCAGGAACAGCTTCCTGTTAGCGCTTCCGCTAACTCGGCTCATGCTTGTTATTAACATAATTATGTCACCGCGCAGTCTACGACTGATAAACTGGAGTTCATCCGACTTTTTAGTTTTGCCGTTCTGTTTAGTCTGGTTTAGTTTGCATGCGGATATTCTCAGACGTATCGGTGTGTCGGTGTCGCGTCAGGCCTGTTTTTGGCGGCCGCTCGCCGAGCAGCAGCAGCAGAACCCCGGCTTTCATTCGGAGGGAGTCCCACGGCGATGCTAAATGTATTCACTGTGGGTCTGGGTGGAACATTTCAGTCCGACTCTTGTGTGGAGCACAGTAAAACCTTGTCTGCCCCATGCTGGTGTGAGTTTAGAAGTTGAGCCTCAAAAAAAAAAAAAAAAGCATAATTTCCTGCTTTTACAAGCCACTCAGACATTCATACGCAGCAGTAAGAACACGCTGTGTGTTATGAAAGCAGGGTGTGAGTGGAAATACTCTATCAGAGGACGTTAGATGGACGCGATGACACACCCTCACATACTGAGCACACTTTATTACGAATAAAATGGGTTTAAAAAACCCCAAAAACTATTCCCTGACGTCGTTGAGTATCAATGCGTGTTTTAGTGTCAGCATGCCTGGTTCCTAGACTTTGCCTGTACCTCTGCGTACCAGTCGCATGGCGGTAGGGAAGCTCTGTGTCTTCATGCGCGGATCGGAGCCATAGGGGGTTAATACCACTTTTCTACTCAATGTCGATTGAAGGAAGGAGCTCCCACCTCGTTTTGCAGGTGGTCTTTACATCAGGGCTGAGCCGCTCGGTCCCCTTCCATCCCGCTGCAGCTAATTGCCTCCCCACCCCCCCACACTCCTTATATCCACCCTACAGCCACAGTAGAGCTCGATGAAAGAGAACAGGCAAGAGCTGTCACGGTGTCACAATGCAAATGATCCGACATGCTGAAATGATTATTCGCAGACTTACTGGTGATCTTCTTCCCTCTTAGTTATCACCTTCTAATTAACACGGCTCATGTTATTTAATTTTTTTTTTTTTTGGCCTTTTGCTAACAGTTTTATTTAAAGAGGCAGTATTATGTGTTTTCAAGTCCCACAGTGCCGTTTTATAGCTCAATCAAGAAATTACAATTGTTATAAAAAATTCTGTAGATGTAACGTAAAAGAAATTTGACTTCCTAATTTAATGCCTTCAAATTGGGCGTCTGTCTCTTTAAAAAACTTATTTTCCTTCTGAAACTCAGCCTTCAGGAAGTCATCGCAACATGGCTCCTCTATTTGCCCTTTAACAATGTTTTACCAGCATTACACTGAGAAGTAGCTGGTATACTGTGATGGTGTTTGCTAATTGCTGCTGGCTAGTCTGAAGGAGCAGAGTGGGGGAGGCGGAAGCTCAGAAAGTTGGAAGCTGCAGCTAAGAGGAAGAGCTTTGGCCTGGGAGGTGGGGCAAGGTCCACTGAGGTGTTTTGCACAGCTGAATGGTTGCCATGGAGATTAAATGTTTTCTCAAACAAGCATGATAGAATGCAGGTGGGTTTCTGATGACGGAAAAACTTTATAACATGATAAAATTTCATAGATTTTACATAATACTGCCTCTTTAAAAGATTTGCTAAGTACTTCTTAATTGCAACTAGCTACAAATTTTATTTCACTATCTGATAATAAATTACAATTCCAGCCATGAGCTTTATCATCTGAAACTGATTTAAAATTCTGTCTCCGGCCATAAATCATTTATTATTTCAGCAGCTCCGGTACTGAATATTGTATTTTTAATCAAATAAATTAGATCCATTTAAATACAAATGACATGACAGTGTAAGACCAAAGTATTTGTGCTTAAGCTTATCCTGCTGTCAGATCTGTACCGGCTCAGTCCCACTTCCCATCCAGTTCCACCCTTTTCCTCCCCCCTTCCGCTCCTTCACCTTCTCCCAGATGCCCCCGCTGACCAGATAAACCATGAGCATGTTACTTCAGCCATGCAGATAAATCCGTCCAGGCGGGGTATGTAAAGCAGCGTGCAATCGGAATAGAAGTGTGAGCAAAAGACGGCGTTTTAACATCTCTGTTTCATCACCCCGTTCTCCGTTTTATCATTCGGTGTTTCATCACCCCTCCTCCATCTGCGCTCATCCACATTTTACCCCCTGTCCTCTCACGTTTAGGATGTCCCCCCCCCCTCCCTCTTCTGTAACTACTTTTCTGTTTTCCCCAAAGCAAAAATATCCATCCAGCTCCCTCTAAGACTGCGTCTATCCCTCTCTCCCCATCTGTGCTGTAATTTAATCACGAAGGCAGCAGCAGCAGAAGTGAGTGATGATGTTTTGGAGCCACGGCAAACCAATCCACTCCTCTGACTTGTAGATATGATCCTTTCTAATACAGCGAGGCTCAATCTTTCAGAATAAATCTCAGGTTCGGTAACAATCCTTTGCTTCTCGGCTTAGACTGCTAAGAGATATTGATGCAATGATATTCTTAAGCAAAACATTTACAGAAAATAACAGAACATGAGCACGACTGCTTGTGTCATGCCACTTTCACAGTTCTTTTTTTTCTTCTGATATTGTATTTAGTTAGCACCGTAACTAAATAATTCTGCTGCATAGCTGGGTCATTGCAGCCCAAATGGAATCAGAACCAAGTCTTTGGAAAATAATATAAAACTAAATCAAATTATTCTCAACAATGTTTTTATGGTTCTTTATTGCCATAATTCACGAAAACGCATAACTGGGAAGAAAAGTGAACAAATGTATTTTAAAATGGTTTGTTTCCCCGACAGCAAATTGAACTGGTAAGGCACAAAGCGTGCGCTAAAACCACAGTGTCCAAATTCAAAGCGAAGGAATGGTTGGAAAGACGTTGACATTTTAAACAACTGTTCACGTTGGTTTGAAACTTAACCAAGAGCACTCGAGCTATGACAGGTGAATATTAACAATGATTTAAAGATTCCATTTGTCAGGGAAAAAAAGGTCCAAGTTGGATAAAGTCAATTAAATACTGAGCTTTAGTGTGACTCATAGCATCACAGGTCTGCAAGTCAGCAGTGTTGACATTACAACATCTAATTAATGTTTTCTTAGTGTTTAATGTGCAGAGAAATAGTTTGCTATTTGCATGTGTTGCTAATAGCAATTATCTTACATTGTCAAAATAACTGAAAAAAATGTTTATAAAAAGCACTGAATTAAATTATTGTTAAAGATACAGAAGTTCAGTTCTTTTTTTTTTTTAAACATCTTAAAACTATTACCTTCTTGAATTTGTATCAAGCCAGATTTTTTTTTTTTTTTTTTTTTATCCCAGATGCTAAAGCTAACATCTAATCACTGTGGGACTCAGCTTAAAGCGGACTTCTGTGGGGATCAAATAAACACAGTCCAAAAAATAAAATCATACCAGTTATTTCTAATTCTTTCATATGAACCTTTAAACGTTTCTCACAATTGGAGTTTGAGGTTATTTAGAGATTACACAGGAAATGGAGAACGCCCACAAGGACTAGCTGTTAGCTTCAGCCGTCTGGAATCATATCAAAAGTAGATACATAACTGTGGATACAAAAGTAATTAATAATTTTCATAAAACCTTATTTAAAAAACTCTGGACTATCCCTTCAAATCATTACCACAGTGTAAATCTATTTGCTCATGTGTTTTTTTGGTGTTAAAGCTCATAAAGTGCAAGGAAGTAGTTTGTTTTTGCCAGATGTTGCTGATAGCAGTTAGCATGTTTAAAACCAGAACAACTAGCATAACCAACTTTTAGCTGGAGGTGAGCTGGGTGAGATCAAAGCGCTAACGTTTGAGGTCAAAACCTCGTAGAAGCTAATGCTAATGACTACTAATAAACCAGCCTTGCTCGTTGCCTGTTAAATGCGCTACTTGTTTCTAACTATTGGTTCATTGAAGCCGTTTTTTAACGTCACAAAAATAACAGATCTCTGTTTTTACAACAGTGAAAATGTTGGCTGACTGTGTTTGTTCAGACACTGACAGTTTGGGTCTCCATCTATCCTCTTATGAGTGTGAAAACAATCTACTTCACAGAAAACTGGTGGCCAGGCCTCCACCATGGAGTGCTTTGCCTCCAATCCCAAAGCCGGTACAGTCTGTCCATGTGAAGTCTTGATAGAGGAATTTGTGCTAGATTTGTACCATAAAAAGCTCAGAGAGAAACACAATGCCAAATTTAGAAGGCACCATGTAAGAGCAGGTCATTTGTCATCATCACTCTGATGCAGTCTGAATTACGAGTCTCACTGCAGTTGATTGTCTTGCTACGACACCGAAGTGATGTACACGATGCAGTTGTTGTATAAACTCTTTCTTGTTTTGAGATGATGTGTTATACAGAAGTAGAAGGAGGAGGTTTTCCACATATACTAATTCCCAGTGGTTTCCTCGAGATAAGACGTTAACTTAATGGAAAAGTAGTTCATTTGCTGATGGTTAACAAGTTAACCTCTGGAAAATAAGCGTGCATGCCTTTGCAGCCTGCATTTGAAACATGCAATCAAGTTATCACACGCCAGTCATCTTGTGCTCTAGAGAAAACAAAGTTCCTTTTCTTGTTATCTCGGGAAAACCCCTGGGGAAAAGGTACATGCGGAAAACGTCCGCTCTCTCGGCTTCCGTAGGACCGAACAGTGTTCTGTGAGGTTGTTTCAGAACATAACTCGGCTTTAAACCAATCCACGCCTTCCTTCCAGAGCTCTGCGCCGTGTTCATCGGACGTCATGGTGCTGTTTGTTCACCAACAGGTGTACTTTTAGCTGCCCTTATTCAACTCTTTGAAAACAAAACATCTACGTTCTAAATTTGTTATAATGTGAATAAGCATGTGAGCCAATACAAGCAGAATCCAAAACAATAAAAACCCAGAAGGACTTTGGAATAGCACAGCAGAATACACAGTGTCAATCATCCCAAGCTTCTTCACACAGCGAACAAATACGAAGTCTGTGGCTGACAACATGTTAAGCTTCGTCCCTGCCTGCTCCTTTGTGAATGTGCGCTGGTGTGGATGGAATAATCTGCTCTGGTCCCGTAGCCAGACGAGCAAATCATCTCAGAAAAGACGGGAGAAAAGAGAAAGGGGGAGGGAGGTGGTTCCAGCGGAGAAAGCAGCAACTCGGTCAGCTACAAAGATGGAAAATTCAGGAGGCAGATGAATTGTAAACCACTATTTCTTTTTTTTTTGTTGAAGTGGAGCAGTTAAAGCTTACAGCTCTACACAAACGGCTTTTTTCAA
Source organism: Poeciliopsis paucimaculata (assembly GCA_903067055.1). Classification (NCBI taxonomy): domain Eukaryota; kingdom Metazoa; phylum Chordata; class Actinopteri; order Cyprinodontiformes; family Poeciliidae; genus Poeciliopsis; species Poeciliopsis paucimaculata. Next base: position 25,329 of record CAEGAD010018055.1, on the reverse strand, counting down.
ACAATACAGCAAATAAGCCGTCAATATGAGTTATACCAGCTGTCCTATCGCTCACACGCCGACGCTGCCTCTGACAAACAGATACGAGGTCACGCTCGCGCGGTTACGACGGCGACCTCGTCCGCGGCCGCGCGCGTGAGCCGAGCGGCAGCAAACTGACGCCGCCGTTCCAGATGGGGCCAGATGTGCGCGTGACGCAGGTGGACGCGTGTGTCTGGGAAGAAAAGGAGTAAATGAGTTGCAGCAGGGTCGAGTCTCTGCCAGACTCACACACACGGCAACCTTGCCTTCTCCTTCACACACACTCGGCTGTCCTGCAAGCTTTGTGTTTAATGCTGGACGACAAACAGGTCCGTGTTAACATCAGCCCAGTGTTAGGCTCTCCTGCTGTTTGTCAGCTCCACTCTATGGTTCCCCTGCTGTGTTTGTCTGATTTTCTCAAAGTTTTTCTTAAAAGTGTGACCCAGCATCAGTTATTTGTCAAAACAGTAGGAACCCATTTTTGCAGAACGTGTTTTTTAAAAATATATATATATAATTGTATAGCATGTCCATAAATAAAATTTCACGGCACAATTTCAAAGTGCCAGTTGGACTCGATTAAACTTTTGAATCAAGTTAATTGCAGGGTTTGTAATTGATTTATCGCAATTAACCATATATGATATAGCGACAAAATATGCAACGTTTTCAATTCGAAAACACTTTTGCCTGCAAAATTATTGAATAACTAGACATAGGAGCTCAACAACATAAATGTTTATTATTCTTATTTTGTTCTTCAAGTCATCATATTAGTGCAGTGTTGTTATACCTATTCTTGTCACAATAACAAATTTAGCTGGATGATAAATTGACCCAGAAGTTATTGCGATAAACAATAATATCGTCGTTTTGAGACCATTTTCAACTGATATAATGATGACGACATCACAAAGAAAGAACACCCTCTCAGAGATCAATAAATTTAACTTTTAATCAACATTTGTTAGATGAGAAGCAGTTGTAGCTGCTGGAGTGGCTACAATCAGTAGGCCTCAAAGTTGAGCATAAACCTTTTCCTGGATCATAATATAAAATAAGAAATGTCTGAAATGTGGCAAAATAAGACATTAAAAATCCAGCCAAGGAAAACACTGTAGTAACAGCCACTGCTCCCAAGTCCCCTGTCAACACTGCAAACCTCATTGTTAAAGCCAGGGGATCGTTTTAAAAAGTTGTTTGTAATTAAGACTTGAATAATTAAGGACAGCATGAGTCTTCCAGACATACAGTACACACCAGCGACGAGCAGCATGTAAACGTTGCTTCTATCTGTGTCGCTTTCTGAGTTCTCCGCAACCCACTGAGATTTCCCTTTAACAAACAACTCTACGTCATACGTATAAAAACTTCACACTAAGCAGCAATCAGAGACGGGCTTAAAGCCAAAGTGCACTTGTATTTTGCCCAAAGGTCGTTTTGTAATGTGCTCTTACACAAATGCGCTTCACCAAGCTCTGAAAGACATTTGGGTGCTATCTGTGACTCTCGACCCTACCAACTCTTTCGGGGAGCAGAAGGGTCAACGAGGAGCAAAAGTCACAATACAACATAAGTCACAACGGGAGTTATGCTTACAGTGAAGTAATGGCAGAATGAATGTTTAGCTCAAACAGAAGTTATGCTAATACAGAATTAATGCTGAAATAGAAGCCATACGCTAAAACTGAGTTAATGCTAAGATAGATTTTGTAATCTAGCTTAGCATAAATAAGATTTATTTTAGCATAAATCTTGCTAAAATAAGATTTATGCTTATTTTAGTACAAATCTGAATTTATGCTAAAATGGAATTTCTTCTAAAACTTAATTTATGCTAAAACATTTTTTTGCCAAGATGTAATTAATGCTGGAGCTAAATATGCTAAAAATGTAAGCTACACTAAAATTTAAGCTATACTAAGACTGAATTCATGCCAGGTTTAAGGCTAAAACTGAATTTATACTAAGATTGAAGCCACGCAAAAATTAACTTTTTGCTAGGACAAATTTTATGCTAAAGCTGAAATAACACGAAAATTGAATTTTTGCTAATACAGAATTTATGCTAAAATGGATTTTTGCTAGAGCTGAATTCATGCTAAGATGGAAGCTATATGCTAAAACTGAATTCATAAAGTTATATTATGACGGAATTTATACCAAAATGAATTTTATGCTGAAGGTGAATGTATGATAAATTTGAATTTTTGACAAGTTGGAATTCATGTTAAAGCAAAATTTAGTCCAAAATGGAAGTTATGCTAAAACTGAATTTATGCTAATTTTATACTGAAGCGGAAGTTATGCTAAAATTAAAACTACGCTAAAGTGAAATTTATGCTAGGATGGATTTTATTCTAGAACAGGAATTAGTGTAACTTCCATTGTGGCCGCTGTTGTTGCATTCTGGCTTTTGCATTGTCTTGACCCTTGTGGGCCACCACACTTTAACTTGTGGTTAAAGTAAATCTATACGTTACTCTAACATTTCCTTCTTTGCATTTAAATAAGCGAAGTGATGAGTGATGAGAAATTTTGACAGCCCTTCCACACAACGCTGCCACATTTTCGCCCTGTTATTAGCAATCAGCAACAAGCAGCTCTTCTTATTCAAATGAGGCCCACCTGCTGCTGGACACGTTCCAGAGTGAGTGCAGCTTCAGATGCAGCTGTGAAAGCGCCAAACTGCCAAACTGGAGCAATTCACACAAGTGGATGTAAGGGTCAGGCCCTCTGTGCCAGCAGTGGTTTCTGCAACTATTCATAGCACATTCATTTATTTTGTCATGGTGCAACCACAAACCTCAGTTTATGTTATTGTGGTTTTACGTGATGGACCGACATAAAGTAGTTCGTATTGTGTCGTGGGGAACAAAACTCATAGGTTGTTTCCAAACGTTTTACCCATAAAAATCTAAAACTTGTGTCATGTGTTTGCATTTAAATTCTAGACTGGTCCATAAGGGCAGATCTATTCATTCTAATTCTATGTTTTGCGCTCCGATAAGTTATGCTTTCTTCTTTATTTTATTATATTTAGAATTCCTAATTGCACTTTGAGAACCATTTGAAAGGTTTGTTTTTGTTTGTCAGCTCTTCTGCTCCTAAGTGCACCGGCTGAACAAATGAAAGTTGATTTTTCCATCTTTGACCAGGCTTGAGGAGCTATTGGTGTTTCTAAGTGAGCTATACCGGTGCAGAATCATCAAATAAATTTGTGAATTCAGTACATTTGTGTCTGTGTGTGTTTTTTTGTTTGTTTTTTTTTTTTATTAAAAAAGCGTTTTAAGTCAAATCAACACTGTTTTTCTATATCTGTATCAGATATCGGTTTCAAAAGTGCATCCTTAGTAAAAATCCAATAAAGTCAATTGCTGTTTGCGATCATAGAATAATAATAAATCTGTAAAAGTTCCAATAGGTATGAATGCCTAGGCAAGGCGCTGTATTTTTCTGTGGAATTAGCCCACTTGTTGCATGAGTACTTAAGTATTCGGAGCCACAACTGCAGCCCTCTGTAGTATCCCTGAGCTGGCAGTGATGCAGTACATCAGTGGAGGGAATCAGCAGCTATAGAATGATCTAGCTGCGGCTCTGCCTGGCCTCTTCTCCTCGGTTGCCCACACATTGGAGTGGGCCGTGCCAGAGAATGTTGCAGAAAACGGAGCAACGTTGCAGCCCAGACTATAACAGGAGATTTTTTTTTTTTTTTACCAGTTATCTCTGCTGAAAGCCATGGTCGCGGTAACTCCCTCTTTTTCCTCTGCTGCAGTGCACTCACTCACAGGGGGGTCTCGCTCAGGACGAGCCATCAGTCTCCGATCACTACAATCATCTCTTGTGATGCACGTATGAACCCCCCACACCCCCGCCCCGCCCCGCTCCCCGTCACGCTCCCTCCATCATCCTCAACACTCCGGCCTTGCAGCGGCAAACAGCCGGCTGACTAAAACGACAAGAGATGTCGCTGCAAAAGCTCCAACTCGGCAATCAAAACGGGAGAAAGCTGCTGTCATCCCAGAGAAAAAGACAAAACAAGCAGAACAACAAAAAAAAAAAGAAAAGAAACTAAACTAATGCACCGGAGCAGCGGAGTGTCTTACTTGCTTTCCCCGGTCGAGGCCTCTGGAGCAGCTTCTGCACGGTGAGAAGGTCCTCGGTCTTCACCGCCTGCAGCAGTTCCTGGTCCTTCCCCATCTTCCGCTCGGAGCCGCTCTACTCCAGCAGCATCCTTCAAGCACAGCGGCGCTTCAAGCCTCAGCCTCGGCAGGCGGAGGGTGCGTGTTCCCGCGGCCACGGACAACGCTCCCCCCCCCGCCCCCCCACCACCCACCCCCCACACCTCACACACACAAGAAAACACACTTAGATCTCGAGCATATGATGGGGCGAAAATGGGCCGGAAACGAGAGGAAGAGAGAGGGAGGGATAGACTCCGCGGGATGGAGGGATGCTCTCGGATTCCCCTCCCCACCTCCAGCGCCTCCACGACAGCACCACCCCCGCCTCTAGGTGCAGCGCTGCTGGATGGAGCCTGGACCTGACGCCGCCGGGCCGCTCGAGGTTCCAGCGTGATATTTCGCCGATTTCGAAAAAAATAAGGCTCGCTGTCCTGGGGTCTGGTAAATGCTCTCGCCCCCTTCACCAACCGAGCTGCCGGCAGGAGACGTGAGATGTGGCGAGAAGCCTCACGGGCTCCGAGTCGCCGCGCGCGAAGAAAGACCGTGCGTTCCAAAGGCGGGCGCGCGCGGAGTTCTTCCCTCTGGAGGCTGTGACTGTCTCGTGCTCCAGGTCGTAAACACAATCCAGCGGTGCCGCCGCAGCAGCAGCAGCCATCGCGTCTCGCGAGTGAGCTCGAAGTCTCTGTGTTTTCCGCTCCTCTTTTCTTTTCTTTTTTTTTTTTTTTTTTTAATTATTATTATTTTGCGCGAAGGGGGTCCGGGGCAGGAATAGTGAAAGGCCCACGTTCACGCGCTCGCGTGCTCTACAGTTGGCTCGGCTCGTACCGTTAAATGGCTTGTGTGCGGCAACTCGGGGGCGGACCAGAAGCGCGTGGTGCTGGTTCCCTCTCCCGCCTCTCCTTTCATCTCCCTCTCTCGCTCGCTCGCTCGCGCGCTCTCTCTCTCTCTGGATGTTTCTGTGGCTCTTTGTGGCTCTTCCTCTACAGAAGAGCTGCTCAGAGCTGTTCTAGAAAAACAAGCTTGTTTATCACCTGCGGTTAGCTTCCCTTTAAGCTCACTTGTATCATTCAATTTCCTTAAGAAAATAAATAAATAAATACAAATAAAAAAATAATTAATTAATTAATTAATTTTAAAAAAAAAAAATAATAATAAAATTTGCATTCCCATTTGCTGCTACTGTATAGGTTGTTCAGGTCTATTTCATTCTTTTATGACAAATTATTGACACTTAAGTTAGCAGGTCATGCTCAACACACAGCAAAAATCTAATTTTTGGTAAATAATGGACTATTAAAATGAAATTGCTGAGAATTTACTTAGCGAAACCAAAACTGTATTCGATCAAGTCAACATTTTAAGTTCAGTTACAGTTATAAACACTTTATTCATTTTCACGGGTTATGTTTTAAGTTGTCTCTGTTCTGTGTATGGAACAATAGTTCAGGTTCGATTGGTCTAAACATAAAAAATAAAATAAAAATGTGAAAAGATTTTTTTGTTTGTTTGTTTGTTTTGGGGGCCAGGGGGTTGAGTCTCCTTATTGCACCCTCCCCACAACAGATGGTCACCCTGGGTGGAGAACCATATCACCTGTACTGAAAACACACTTGTCAGACTTGTCAAACCAGCAAAAATAACTCTGCATTGAATAAATATTTTAAATATTGAAAAACTTCACTCTAATGTAAAAAAGCTATTCTCATCTTTTTCATTCTGGTTCTGAATCACCACAATTTTCATTTTTAACTTGTGACCAAAAATATGTCTCATTGTTATTCTGCAAAGTTGTTTTTTTTGTTTTTGTTTTGTTTTGTTTTGTTTTCACCTCTGGTAACAAAAATATGAACAAAAGTCTTAAAGTAGAGTAAATGTTTAATCAATCTAAATACACTTCAAATTCAACTTTGAAATATTGCTGTAATTCACCCTATCTAAGGTTCTCCAAAGGATTGTTGACAAACGTCCTGTAGCAGTATGTATTACAGTGGCTCTGAAGAAGCCTCTGACTGGAGACACTCTATTGTTGTACGACAGCCTCATACATTTAGACTTTGAGACCACGGGATACCACTTTTTGCTGCAGTGACTTTTGTTTTTCCTTATTCTTTGCTTTCTTGTTATGTAGCAAGACAAAGAACAAAAACATGGATCCTTGTCTATCCATGTTTCCTCAGACCGAAGCATGTCAAATTCTTCCCAATGGCACATCCCTGTTGATAGATGAAAACTATGTCTGACATGACTTGATTCCTCCATCATCTCCAGCAACCCTTCACCTTTAATCCCAAACTTTCTTGTATGTTGTGTTTACAAAGCTCATTGGAGGGATGGGGGGCATGTAATGTACTCCGTTCAGTAAAACCTGTGTTTTCTCTCCGTCTCTCCTCCAGTTTTATAACTCCATTCTCCTCTTCATTGTGTGTGTGGGCAGTGTGCAGGGCTTGGATGCTGCTCCCTGCCTCCTCCGCATATTCACTGAGTTATGTAAGAACAGTGAAGAGTAGCCCATACTTTAGGAATTTTTATAAATCGGTCTAATGAAAAAGACATTCTGCCCTGAAGCTGTGTTAACAGAGCCTCGCTACTCGTCCCCCCCCCCCCGATTTTGTTGCAGAATAACTGCAAAATTATGTTTTATTATGATTTTGTGTGTTTGTGTGTGTGGTAGGCCAACACCTTGTAGAGGATAATTGAGAAGTAGGAGGAAAATAATACATGGATTTTGAACTTTTTTGTAAATAAAAAAGAAGGCGATTGTCATTTGCATGCAGTCCCATTTAGCCGGTATTGCTCTCTCAACCTGGATATATGGCTAATGGCTCAACCCCAGTCACACTGCATCAGAAGAGTATTTTTCACTGCATTATAAAATGATGGAAGACTCTGAAGACTGATAAACAGAGGAGCAATTTCATCATATGATGGTCATTTTTTAACGTGTTTCGTGTACAGAGGGGGGGGGGGAAGAAGCGCTCATGACAGCAACACAAATTCACATAATTTTTAGTTAGAGCCCCATTAAACGAGGTGGTTTAAGATTTCGCAACAACACACTGCCCTCTAGAGGCCAAGACGAAACATAGCGTCCCGGTTAAGTGTTGGCACGAAACTCCAATTTTTCTGTCTGGCTTTCGATTCATAAACAAAGAAGAGTGGATAAATACATAAGCACTCCGATTACATTGCTTCTGTGTAGCTATGTCAATGTAGCCCCTTTTACTGACACCCTTAAAAAGCTTCCAGAAGTTATTTAAGAGTCAGATGTTTTTGGGCTTGTTGCAAAAAGCCTGTTGTGGTGCCTAACATATTATTATTATTATTATTATTATTATTATTATTATTATTACTATCATTAATAAAAAAAAAATTTTTTTAAATAGTGAGGAAAACTGAGGTAAATTTAAGTAGATTTTAAGAACTTTTTTGACTTAAAAAAAACTGGTTGGACTTGCCACTCACAATATGGCAGGTGCATTAAAGTATTGTTTCCGGTTAAGCCAGCGAGGCCTCTTCATACGCCTCTCTACGCCCATGTTCTGATTTGCTAGCGGCTATGTCCGTCAAAGACCCCCCAACGTCACGGAGTCAAGACAGTCGGACTCGGAACAGGTTGAAAAGCCCCGGAGGCTCGTAGCTATATTCAAATACGGCTGGTTGCAGGTTGTGACCGGATCTGATACACAAGCTGGTGAGGAGCTCTGTTTTGGTTTATTTCCTCGTTTATTTATTTATTTTTTGTTCTTCCCTATTGTCGGTGGTTCCTGTTAGCCTCGCAGACAGACCCGCTGCTCTCCGACGCATGAAAAATCACTTCACGGATTCGGGAGCTTTGCCTCGGTAGAATTATTTTTAGCAAGATCTCGCGTTGGTTCAGTGTTGGCTAGTCGCTCTCCTATGTTGCTAAAGTCGGAACACTTTTTCAGTTGCAAGTTTGGATTAATAACTCAATTTGCTAACGTGTGCTAGTCTTCTCAGTTTGAACACCTCCTATATTAACCAGTTATTCTGTTAAAATAAATGACATAGACAATTATTGTTGTTCGGTTAGCATAGCAACGTGAAGCTAACGTCGTGACCGTGTTGATAGTAAAGATTCCCCACCGCGCTTAGCAGGCTCACAATTCTCGTTATGAGCTACTAAAAGCAGCAGTAAATCCCCTCTGTATGTTTCTTGAAGCCATTACTTGTTTGGACAGTTCCGTAAATTTTTCTGGTTGTAGCCTAGCACTGTCTTTTCTGCTCTGTTGTTGTAAAGGCATTTATTACACTATGGGCTCCTATAATCAAATTAATACCGCCAGTAAGCAAGTCTGGCTTTTCAGACTAATCTAAACATTTAATTATATATATATATATATGTATATATATATATAGATTTTTATAATCTAAAACGGTGTCAAATAGTCAACCATGAAACAAATTGTTTACATAATTTTTTTTGTAAACCTCATAGTACAGTTTTAACTCAATTTGGCAATTCATTTCTAAATTGCACAGGCGAGAAAAAAACCCCCGCATTTGATCACACATCGAATTAGTTTTCTAATATATGTACTCAGAAATATTGTCATACAGATTATTAGAATTTACTGACTTACCTTTGCTTTTTATCTTGATGTAAAACCAACTTATTTGCAGTTTTAAAATGTAAACAAGAAGCCATTATTTCCATCATTTACAAAAAAAAAAAAAAAAAAAAAAACAACAACAAGGAATGATATTCTGGAAATGTTTCTGTTCTCAGTTTGGATTCTTGGAACTGCAGCTTAGAAATAGTAAAAAAAACCCAAAAGATCACCAGTCACAAGACTGGATAATAAACTCAAACCAGAGTTTCGCCGACTCACCTTATTGTTTAAATTCTCCATAATTTTCAATATTATCACAGTTTTGTGATACATTTTATCTGTATATTAAAATGTATATTGTTGCCAGCTGAAGCTTTAATCTGTTGTCCTGCACTGAAAATTATTATTGTCACTTCTAGTAGTTTAACTGAAGTGTTGATATTTCCATTTAGTTTTATTTTCTCATTGTTTTGTATGTAGTTATATCTTTTGATATTACCCTCAATTTTCTGAGAATTCCCTTAATGTTCCTTTCAAACATGACTTTTGCACTTCATTTAATAAATGTCTGTGCACTTTTATGTGATTCTCATTCTATTTCACATAGGGATGCTCCGATCAGGTTTTTGCTTCCGATTCCGATCACCCGTGAGGGCCGATCACTGCCGATCATCTGGATTGGCTGTTAATTTTTCTCTTTAGGTATAAATCCTACTATGTGATCTGGCAAAATAAAAATAATTAAAAAAAAATCTGGAAATCACCTAATTTATACATAAACATGCAAAATACCTGCAGGCACAATGTGGCAGCTGCTCAGACAAAAGGACAACTGAAAAACATGCAATCAGTAAAATAATATTTAACAATAAGGCTCTCGGTACTCTTAATTATATACGAGTCAAATAAATCTGTCTATATCAAATAATGTGAAGTAAAAAAGGAAACATTCATTCAAAGTCAAATGCAGGTTACATCAAAATAAACAATCCTGAGTTCGTAAATCAAAACTTCCTGAGAGCCGATTAAGGCTGACTCTGATTGGCTGTTTCTGGCTGAGCTGAGTAATTCTGCAGAACACAGGAGGCTTGCGCCGTGTGAATGAAAGAGGAGATCAGCTGCACACGCAGGCTGTGAAGTGAGTTCCAGGTGATCGGTTTGTGCGATCGGCTGCAAGAGACGGGGGATCGGCAATCACCAATCATACAAAATTTCACGGAAATCAGCCAATTCTGATCGGTGGTCGATTGATTGGCACGCCTTTAATTTCACACTGTAAATGCTGAAAAATTATCTCAACTTGTTGGCTTAACCCTCCTGGGGTAAATGAGGTCAGTTTGATCCCAGGAGCAAGTCGCAGTCTACCGGGGTCGCACTGATCACGCGTGTGCTTTTAAGAGATTTTTGAAAAATGTGTATGTGGTTCAGTCTGACAGGAGGCTGAAACACAGCCTCCCGGTGAAAGTGGAAGTTGTTATAATCACAATGTTCTTAACCACACATTTTCCCTTTGTCCTAAAAAAAAAATATTTTAGGAAAAATATTTTTTTTCCTTCTAAAAAAAATAAAACGGCCACAAGTTTTGGTTGTTTTTATGTCTGTCTCAGAACATAAACCATTTAAAATGTATAACCAGCTAGAGTGAAAAGGGTTTCTGATGCAGGAATATAACTGTATTCCCACATCGAAGTGGATGGAGGGGGCTAAACGTGTCCGACTGGATAAAGTTTCCACTCTACTTTTAATTCATCTACGTTTTCATGGTTCATATTTACAGTGAACTTTTACCTGGAACTGGCTTTCTTTAAAAGTCACTTTTTTGTTTTTGTTTCCTGTTAGCCGATGGGAACTTCTTGGGCGTTTGAGAATGAAAGGAAGTGAAAGTTCTTAGTAGTATAAGAGAACCTGAGTCTGTTTTCCTCTGCTAAATTGATACAAATTTTGGTTTAAAAAAAAATATCCTGAAAAATACAGAACTATACTCGAGATCCTCTCGTCTCGTCTCCGTCCATCCCGAACGCGTCTCCTGTTTCCTCTCGCGTTCTGTCGGATAAACTCTGGAGGAAGTAACCGCTCGTCCATCTCCCCTGCAGGAAGGTCTCAGCGCAGCGTGGGTGCCCAGGGATCCACTGCCTGAGTGTGGCGAGAGCGGCGGCCGAGACCCCAGAGACATGAACCACACCAAGGGCGGCTTGGTGATCTTCACCGCCAACTCGCACCCGTCGAGCCGCGAGCTGGGCAAGAGGATCGCCGAGTGAGTATAGGGGGGTCCGCTGATGTCGCCGTAGCTCTGCTGCAGCACGCCGTTAGCTCAGTGTGAACAGACCACAGGAGTTCCTCACGACTCGGCCTGGTTTTATCTGCTTTGCAGAAGGTGAAAGTGTTGGTTAAACTTCTGGTGCTGATGTGAAACAAGAAGAGAGAGCAGAAAATGGTTGGATGTTTCACGTCTCTGTGTGACGCTAACTTTAAGATCTACTTAAATTTAAGCACATGTTGTGTGTTGAGGGAAAATTGTATTGCTTTGATAACTTTTTGTTTGCTGATGTGTCCAGTAGGAATGCAGTGAACAATAATTTTAAGTGAGATCTTCCAGGTCTCACCAAACCGTGTCGTTGAGGTTCTGGACAGTTATTTGTCTTGGACACTGACAGTTACGTTTGGAAATGTTGTGACATTTCACATATCGGCCTGTCATTTTTAACCCAGAACCTGGATTAGGGACAGACTTTAAAAATGTCAGAATGTAAACACAGCAGAGAAATAAACCACTGCAGCAGCGTCACAGAGTTAAAGGCAAATCAATCAGAACCGGTCAGAATCGCTGTTCTTACCATTTGTTTGGCAACATGTCAGGTTACCAACTTTGACATCATTGTATGTGTAAATAGAATATCAACAAAGTGCAGATCCAACTTTGCAGACACAAGCTACAACTTTTGCCTATAAAAAGAAACGTTTAGAGGACATGAACAGCTTAGCTAACTCTGCTGGCGCTAAACCACAGCACTTGAATTCAGCATGTTAACAAACCGAAAACATGTCCTCTGATAAATGTCACTTTCTTCTTTTTTCTTTTTTTTTCACTGCTTTGAAAATGTGCATTTGCCAAGAAAATTTAGTCATGTACAATTATTTGTGTTAGACTAAAGTCTAACACAAATATGATTGTGTTCGATTGTGAAGCTTCAGAAGTTCCTAACGTTTCAGGTTTCTGTTTGTGAAATTATTTAAATTATGTCTCCTGTTCCTTCTGCTTGGTGTAAATTGTGAAGCACTTTAGTCAGCTGCTACTGTTTTAAATGTGCTATGCTAGTAGATTTGACCTTCTCATATCATCTGATGATCCTCAACTTCTCTCATTTCCGTTTGGTTTCCTCTCCTCCCAGGCGGTTAGGGGTGGAGCTGGGAAAGGTTCAGGTGTACCAGGAAGCAAACAGAGGTGAGGCGATGACAAACAGGAAGTACCTTCTCCATAACTGTTTACTGTAAGACCAGTGGTATTACAGTGCTAAAGATAGATGAATATGTGTTGACAAACTGTTCTAAGCAGGATGTTTGGGAAAATGATCAGTGGGTTTTGTGTAGATGTTGCTTTTGAGGTCATCATAGCAGCCAGTAAAAAAATATGGCCAGTAAAAAAAACTGGCTTTTTTTTACTGGCTTTTTATTGGGTTTTTTAAAAACATGTTTTTAAAAAAGCACAATTTTTTAAAAACATGTACTGTGGCTTTTTATTTATTATTTCCTTTATTTTGTCACATTACAATCACAAGCTACAATGTGACAAATATAAAGTAGCACTTATGATGTAATAGAGAAATAATTTTCAAAATCTCCTACATCGGCATTAATATTTAGTTTGTATTGAAGATTAATAATGAAATAGTCATTAAATTGTAAGAATGTTTAAAACTCCAAGTTAATTGTCCATTGAACCTCATACAGACAGCCACCCGGGCTCTGTGTGTGTTTGCGGGTGTGTGTGTGTGTGTGTGCGTGTGTGTGTGTGGGGGGGGGTGCGTGTGTGCGTGTACAGCTATTGATTATTTTAATTATTGATTGTTCTGCTACAGTTGTGGCACCGTGTTCCAAAATTAAGCAGTGATAAAATAAATGTTTTTTTTTACCAGTACCTACATAAATTATATATTAGCAGAATGTGTTTTGCTCAAATAAAACAGATTTAGTAAGCAATAAAAGTTTCTGTGAGGTTTTCTGGTTTATTTTACATAAATTAAACAAGTAGACTAAGCTACAACACCTCACATGTTTTTGATAAATTAGTTTTGCTCTTTTTGTAAATCAAAACTTGGCTGTAGCATTTCGATTTAATCGTCTACTGCGTCAAAACAAACAATTTTTTAAAGTTAATTTGAAAAATCACTAACTCAAAATTCAGGGGCCATGCAGGATTTTCTTTCCACCATGACAGTTTGGTCCAGATTTCCTTCACTTTGGAAGACTTGAGATCAGCCGGTACATGAAAAGCCAATCTTGATTTGTTTCTGTTGCACAACACAAATTTAAAAGACCTCCAGGACTTTATTCCAGTTCTGTAATGGTTGTTTTCTACTTCCGCTCTGGTTGTGAAGAGCTGGTTCTGATAACATATTGACTTGTCAGTTCCTGATTCTTAAACTTTGAAACCTTTCCAAACACTTCCAGAGGTTTTATCTTAGCACCGCTGATGCAAGTCGGGGCAAATCAAAAATAGATTAATTGAAGCCACTCTGGTGAGGTCACAGTACAGAATACGTTTCCGTAAAACACAGCGTGTTTTTACAGAAATGCCAATTTGAAGTCACTGCAGCTCCTCGTTCACTCCATCTGACCTGACCTGACAATAGTTTTAGTTTTTGCTCCTACAGGATGGATTCTGTCTCTAATCCCTGGTTTAGTTCTGGAATGCTGGTATGTCCAGTTTTCCACAGCACTGTGGTAGGCAGATAGGAGAGGGGGGGAAACAAACTTCACAGGCTTTGTTATGAGATAACAGGGTGTGTTTGTGCAGCTGACTGTATTTCTCTTTTTTTCCCCGTATCTCGTCCGTGTTTCCGTAGAAACCCGGGTACAGATCCAGGAATCGGTGCGAGGCAAAGATGTCTTCGTCATCCAGACTGTGTCAAAGTAAGAACCAGAGCGCACACAACCTCAGAAAGCATTTACACCCCGCATTTCCATTGATCATATAATAGCATAAGTTTACATTTCGAAAATAAATTGGCTTAGTGGGAACAAGCTGATTTTTGACTTTTTGTTTTTTTTTTTTTGGCAGTGTCAACATTGGTTTATTTCACAAAACTGCAGTGGAAACATTTTTATAGCATCACGAGTCCCATAATCAACATCAGATGTTGCCACTGGTACAAACCACGAAGAAGACGACAGGAAATAGTTGAAGGATGTTGGAGCACCATGTTTTTGTTTTTTTTAATGACTACCTGTGATTTTAATTACATTTCTTATTTAATGGAAACACAGCGATCACAAAACTGTCTTCCCAACCTTAGCTGAATATCAACAAAGTTTTGTGCACATTTGTGATGGAAATGCAGTCAGTGAGTGAAGAAATGCCAAGATAAAGATCCAAATGAATTGTTTGCTGACTCATAAATACATTTTCCATGTCATAAGTGAAATAATCTGTTGAACTAGAATTGTTGTCAATGTTAAGGATTTATTTACTTAAAACAAGCATCTACATCTGGCTGAAAAGTTTCTTGTAAGTTAGTTGTGTACTGAAATAAGACACAACTGAACTGCAGTCCGGATCGGCACTGTCTAACGGAGCGCCATGTGGCCACAGTGATGTCACGCATGACTCCGCCTCCTTCAAGAGCTTCAGAGGGAAATACATTTTATTTTTGATTTTCTAGAAAATTACAAATTTTACTTGTTTGTTCTTTTTCTCTGCATCAGGGACGTCAACACCACCATCATGGAGATGCTGATTACGGTGTACGCCTGCAGGACGTCGTGCGCGCGCAGCATCACCGGCGTCCTGCCCTACTTCCCCTACAGCAAGCAGTGCAAGATGAGGAAGAGGGGCTCCATCGTCTCCAAGCTCATCGCCTCCATGGTGTGTAAAGCCGGTAAGTATGAGAGGACTGGACCCTCGCACACGACAGTTATTTATTCAATATTCAAAATTTATCGTGTACAAAGTGAACACGCGTGTGTGTACAGGCCTCACCCACCTGATCACTATGGACCTCCATCAGAAGGAGATTCAGGGCTTCTTCAACATTCCAGTGGACAATCTGAGAGCGTCTCCGTTTCTGCTTCAGTACATCCAAGAGGAGGTAAAAAAAAAAAAACAGTCCTAAATTTTTGTATCTGAAATGAAGGCCTTAAAATCTCTTAAATAATTTTTTGAAAAAGTAAGTTGGCCTTAAATATGTTACTGACAGGTCTTAAATTTTGACTCGGCAGTATTTAGATTTTTTTCTCACAAGACTTTTCTGTCAGGCAAAATGTTGAATTACACAGACATCTTCATTGTGTTATTTGACTCACTGCTAACATATTCTTACTAACTAGCTTTTTATGCATCCACCATGGTGGTGTTCAGATTTATCACCAGTTGGCTGGACGACGTTTGTATATATTTTTTGGAGATCTAGATCTTAAATTCCATTCATAATTTCTGCCCAGCAACAACAATAAACTTGCTACAGTGACAACTCTTGTGACGGTGACAAACCTAACTATGATACCATTTCATATTATATATGTATTTTTCACATTCAAACCCTCAGATCCCCGACTACAGAAACGCTGTAATTGTTGCGAAATCTCCGGCTTCTGCTAAAAGGTACAGTACGTTCTCCTTCATCTGCTGGTTAGAGTAGAGCTTGGATTGTCTCTCTTTGTTTTACTGTGACTTTACAGACAAAAGTTTCAGTGTCTCTCAAATGTTTTCACATTATTTCATGGTACAACCTCTAACCTCTTTCCCCCAGAGGCCAGATTGTGGAATGGACAACTCACTAATCGCCATTGTTCTCTAACAAACTTCTGCAGCCTTCTACATTTAGAAAACACAATTTTTTTTCCTTCACATCATTTTGCTAAATCTGTTAAAGAAACATAGTTTGAATTTGACAAACTTTGAAAGGTCTCCAGTGGTAGAAGAAACTTTGTAAGTGTGTAGACGACCTCTAAATGGAGGAGGTTGTGTTGCTAAGCAGCCTGTGGCTGGTTTGTCCTCTGCCTGCTGTTCAGGGCTCAGTCGTTCGCCGAGCGGCTGCGTCTCGGCATCGCGGTGATCCACGGAGAAGCTCAGGACGCCGAGTCGGACCAGGTAGACGGACGCCACTCCCCCCCCACCGTCAAGACCACCGGAGCCATTCACCCTAGCATGGAGATACCATGTAAAGCGCCGACTCTAACCCCAACATCTCCATTGTTTAACCCTGCAGTATTTATCATAGACATTGGTTTGTGTCTGCAGTGCTGATCCCTAAAGAAAAGCCTCCAATCACGGTGGTGGGAGACGTAGGGGGACGCATCGCCATCATAGTGGTGAGATTGACAACAATCACTTGCGCCAGACTTGCCTTGATCTAAATTTTGAGCCACTTGCGTTGACGCGCTTGTTCTGCAGGATGACATCATTGATGATGTCGATAGCTTCGTGGCGGCGGCAGAGACCCTGAAGGAGAGAGGGGCCTACAAGATCTTTGTCATGGCGACGCACGGGCTCCTCTCCTCAGACGCCCCGAGGTTCATAGAAGAGTCTGCCATTGACGAGGTCAGAGCTTTTACCTTGATGTGTCTTTTTGTTGCTGTAATGTCCTCCTTCATAGTTTCCTCCTCCGTCCTTCAGGTGGTGGTGACCAACACGATCCCCCACGAGCTACAGAAGCTCCAGTGCCCAAAGATCAAAACGGTAGACATCAGCATGATCCTGTCGGAGGCCATCCGCCGCATCCACAACGGAGAGTCCATGTCCTATCTGTTCCGCAACATCGGTGTGGACGACTGAGCCGCGCGTCACACTTTTTACGTGACTTTCTATCCCTGTGGGAACAATCCTTTAATACGTTGCATCTCCTTTCCCTCTCGCACCAACACAGCTTCAGAGCCAGAGGTTAATCTATTGGTTGGTTTGAGGTCAAGTTAGTGTTTACGCTGGAATACAAAACAAAATCCACTCTTGTTATGCTATATTTATGTTTGTTCCTAGCTCATAATCCTGCACAGCCTAATTCTAACCGCTACCTTCAAGGTCTTTCTCTGACGACACAAGCTGACGAATCCAGTTTACAAACTACCCCAACTGACACACATCTGCTCTCCCTTAAACTATTCACACCCCTTGAGTTTTTCACATTTTGTCTTGTTACAACCACAAACATCGGTGCGTTTTATTGGGATTTTGACTGATAGACCTACTAAGTAAAGGGAAGTTCTATACATTTTGATACTTTCTATCCCCACCACGTGACACTTCTGCTGCTACATTTCACTGTGTGGATGATGTGTTCAGGGTAATGTGTAGTGTTGATTTTCCACCTCATGTAGGTAAGATCAGATCACGTTCTTGTATGTCAGGACTGCGTTTGGCCGGCCCTCATTGGTGGCTTTCTTTTTGACTTCCAAAGTTTACACCCTTCTTCACTTTAAAGTCCACACCCTACACGTCTTTTTTCCCTCTCCTTCTGGGAATGACCTGGACTTGGAGTGAAAAATTGAAGTGCACATACTAATATTTAATAGAGTGGAACAGATAAATCGGCCCCAATTTCTTTCATTCTTTAATTTTAGGTGATATCTATTGCTGCAAAGATCTGAAAACCAGCCACTGTCCCCTTAATAGTCGCCCCACCTTTGCCAAAGTAGCAACTTTGTTGCTATCAAATCATTCAGAAAATTGCAATCAGTGCACCTCTAAATGTTAGACCTCCCATTTACATGAGATCATCAAAGATGCATACCAAAGGTTTGTTGTGTCTCTAGGATAGTGAAACCAGTGCAACCTGGTGATGCTGGGCAAATCAAAGATGGCATCCAGAGATCAGACACAAGCGGCTTTTTGTGGGCCAATTAGCCAGTTAAAGCTGCAAGCTCTCACAGCACACACACAAAAAAATCCTTTTCTGCTGAAGTTTGCCAACATTGAAGTTTGAGGTAATAATTTGACAGAATGTGGAAAAGCTTACTCATTGATCAGTCTTTAATGGATATAGACTACTGCCTGGCCTTCCCCTGTCCAAACACTTCATTATCTTCCTCATTTGCCTTCTATATTTTTTTCACTCCAAAAACTAATTTGTATTGTCCAATTTTTTGCAACGAATGTCTCCTGATTAGGTCAGCTAGAGGTTGTGCTGAGAGTCGGTGCCTTCTGCAGGGGTTTGAACACAAGCCTTCAACGGTTCACTGCATATCTGTTAATGTCACTGATTGCTTATTGAAACTGCTGGATTGTGCAGGTTGAAGCTAATTAACCTATTCTGAGTATCTTTCAATATAAATGTCTTTTTTTTTTTTTTTTTAATCTTTTTTTTTCAGGTTGATAGTTTAGCTTCCAGCTAGCCATATATCTGTATTTGCCATAGAGTTAGATTATGATGTGTCAAATGTTTTTATTTTTATTTTTTTTAATTTAACTGGAATTAATTGAAACATTTTCAAAATTCTAACTGGAAATCAGATTTAATACCCAATCACCTGTGTAACGTTTTTCATTAATAATTCATATGAATCATTGTGCCATCATTACAGCGCTTCCATTTAATGTCGGGTTCTGCCATAAATGAGCAACTTTTGTCGGTAAAGCTGAGAAACTTTGTTGTCTTTTAAATTTATTTTATTGTTATTTTTAGATTTGAAGGTGAGCATAAAATAATGTTACATATGACGTTCAGAAGGTTTTTAATGATGATGAAATGGGTAAATACTTGATGCTTGGATCTGTGTGGAGGAGATGAGTTTAGTTTGTTTTAATAGGAAATGTTCCAAACTGGAGCTGGAACTGATAAATGGGCTTTTTTTTTCTTTTCTGACACACAAAGCTTGACTGAAGCAGGTCTTTGTTACCTTGCCCGATATTACAAAAAAATATATATATATTGTTTTTATATTTATTTTCTGCACCAAAAAATGAATAAACATGTTCTAAAAAGAAAGCACGCAGTTTTGTGTGGACTAAAAAACTCGTGAAAGCAACTTCATTTTCTTCAGTTTATTGTTTTCAATGCAGACATGAGCAATGGGCAGACAATGGGGTAATGGCTGACAGCATCAGGTAAAACACATGTAAAGGCTTCATAGAGGCAAAAGCAGCATGTTAACTAATACATCATTAAAAGGCAAACTGATCACTTTCTGTGCTTAGACAGCAAACCCAAAGTGACCACGGGTTTGGTGATACAACAGCTATTGTACAGCTCACATTAGTTCAAAATAGAGATGAAACTGTAATAAAAACACTAAAGACATAATAATAGGACTCAAGTGAGTTGCTTATGGCTGATATTTCGTTCTTTTAAAAACAAAACAAAAAGTCTTTCAAACAAGCTTGTTCCCATCCAGTTCGACTGATGTTTAAACATACTGCATGTTTCTTAACAAATACTTGGTGTAAATAGGTACAAAATCTGAATCGTTTACGCCGTATGCAGCAGGTGTGGAGTTCTTAACATGAATGTTTTCGAACAAAAATATGAAGCTCATAGTCGCGTTTCTTCTAAATTCAGCCAAATGTTCATTTCTTAATCATGACACCTACATGATTAGGTGTCACGATTGTATCATGCATTTATATTGTATCATGTATTTGTATTACATGATACAAATATTGTGTAATACAAATACATGATATTTGTATTGTAAGATTCTCCTTTATGACATATTGATGATGTCCAGACATTTTTCTGGATGTAAAACAAAAGAAACATGTTTAATTCATTCCTAACCAAAACAACATGGGCCCAGTTCAATTTCTTACTGTACTAACAGTAATGTGTCCTAATCAGAGCTTGCCAGCAAGCTGCGCTGTCTCAATAAACACATTTGTGGATGAATTCAAACAAATAGACAAAAAAAAAAACCCTGCTGCTCTCAGTGACAACAGCAACTCAATCTACCGCTTCTATACTATCCTAAAGCACCGTTTGGACCATCCACACAAATAACTAATCTCCAGTGGATACCATTAATATCTGAACAGTTAAATATATCATGGTAAAAACATACAGAATACTGTAACAGCAGTGTGACGAGGCCAATTAGTCTATTCTCAGCATTTGAAAAGCAAAGTGACTCACATTCCGAACAGCTGTCTTCCACTACAAGATTTTTAAAAACTCCTAGCATCTTTTAGCATTTACCAGAGCAAAGATTGTGATTTGTGTTTGAACAACCATGACAATAAGTTTGATACACCATCAAAATGCCTCTAAGAGATCTTACGTCCCTATTTTAGGCAGCTGTCACTGACTCAAACTCTGTAGGCTGAATACTGGCACAGAGAGCATCTAATTTTTTGGGTAACGTTTGTTTTTACATGCACATTATGCCCTGTTAGCTTAATGCATACTATGCCCTGTTAGCTTAATTTCTAAAGCAAATAAAGCTTTAGAAATTAAGCTAAACCTTAGCTAGCTAGGTCTTACTAGCTAACTGACGGTTTATAGGTACTCATATGTGTTCAAATATAAATATAATGTACAATATTTAGATGTCCGTTAGCATAGGTTTTTACCAGCTAGTGGTCAAGGCCAATTAGTGTTTCAAATGTGAATGTAAAAAAAAAACTTTTTTTTTTAAATAATAGGATTTTATAAGAGGAGCTACTAGCTATTCTTTAGCTAGTAGCTTATTTTTTTACTAGCTAAACAATAAGGACACGCATTCAAAAAGCGATTTTTAGGTGTCCATTTACACAATAAGGTTTTGCTAGCTGATGGCTAAGAACATATAGTAAATTAAATGTGAAGGTAAAGTAACTGTTAGATGTTATTTTTGTGAGAGCGACAGTTTGTACTTGTTACCCTTACAAAAGTCCATTAGAATGAAATCATTCGCTACTAGCATGTTTGTCTTGTAGCAACCTACAAGCTAGCTAAGTACAGTCACATGCAGGAAATCAACATGGCATGCTGAAATATAAACTTTTACAGAATTACAATATTCTGCACTAGGGGCAGTGAGCTTAAATGTTCTGTAAATCAATTCATCTTTTTGGGTGTACATTTTTGGAGGTACAATTTCAAACTGTTTTCCACACGAAAAGTTCAAACACTGTTTTCAAAACTTGTAATGAATTTGACATTTTTAACACTGTTACCAAAAAATGTAAATGAAATACTAAGCTTTTCAAACGGGATAGCGTAGATTTTCAGAGTAGGTTTTGTTGAGGGGACATCAGCAGTCATCTTAACTTCTTGTGGTAATTTACATAAGTCAATAATTATTTTCAACAAGTAAACAAGTTAATTTGGATCTGTCAGAATATATCATGTGAAAAACATAAAGAAAATAGTCTCATGTGCTCTGAAAAGAACACCTGAGTTATTTTTTATATAGTTTAAACATATATTTTAAAAAAAAAATCAATAAGCTGATTGATAAAATTGTGTTATTCTTATATTTTTTGGATTACAGTTTCTTGGATGAACTTATCATAACACACTCCATTTAGCAATAAGCAAGTCACCTGGGTTAACATACCCAGAATGCCCTGTAAATAACTGAAGATTTATTTTTAGAATTAGCTAACCCGCAAAAATAACTTCCCAATGAACAACTGTAACATTGCTAAGATGGAAATTGTTTTATTTTAGTAGAAATTTGCTTTGCTTTTGGGCTACCTTTTGCTAACTCTGCTTCCTCTTTCATCAAAGTCAATAAGCTAAAAAGAATAATCTATTGCAGGTAGGATATTGACAGCTTATAAACCTTGATAGAGCTCTAGAACACCAAAAACCCAACTAAAGTCAGTGTGGGACCAACTACTATGTGGGCTCACAATGGGCTTCTTCTCATTATTGGTATTTAATACTTTTTGGATTAGGGTTTTTAAAAACCCGTTCAACACAAAGTATCAAATAAACATGTTGTAGTTAGTTCTGAAAATATCAAGACCTAATTATTGCTCTATTTTGCTTATATGGGTTTTTTGTCATAACATCAAATAAACACCGAAGATAAATCTACAGTTCTACCAGAACACTGGCATTTTCCTTTTTCTTTTGAGAATCAAAATAATTTTATGACTTTAAAAAACTAGATTAAAACAGCGTTGTCAGTGAAAACAGTACAGGAGAATATTGTTCAATAACTTTGTTGATTTTGTTTTGTTCTAACCACAAAAGCTCGATGCTATAACAGGGATGTGAACACTTAATGTCGAACTTTTTTCCCCCCACAACCAGTCATTTGTTCTTAAAACAATTGTCAGACTCCGAAATGTTTGGAGCAACGTAAATCCAAACGTGGGAGTAAACATCCCCTCACAACTGCCTAAAGCTGCGTTTCCATTGACCGTAAAAATGCGCAAATTGGAATTGCGAAATGAAAACACTGCAATTTTGGGGGGGAAAAAACAACAAAGAACTTTTGCACTAGGATGAGGTGTGTTTTCAGCCTGATGGTAAAAACACAGTTTTTCTCCACATCACACGAGACACGTGATCAGTAACCGGATGTTACTCCTGGTGCAAAAGACGAAGGAGACAACAGGAAGTTTTTTTTTTGACGAATTGCCATGTGAACAAACTTATTGACGTGTGATTGCTTGCCGATCACAATTAAGAAGAAGAAGAAGAACCTGTGATTTTAATTGCGTTTCTTATTTAATAGAAACACTTTGAGAAATTGTCAGGGGGACGGGGGGCTTTAACGCTGATGGAACAACGTCAACAAAGTTTTATTTTCTTAGAAACGCAGCTTCACAATGTCACTGCGCTCGGCTTTCTGAAACCCAGCTAAAAAAAACGACACCCTACGTAAACGAACTTAAGAGCTGAAGGTTCGGCTCGCCTGTAAAGCCTGCAGATGTTGCAGACGCCGACAGCACGCAACATAAGAAGCTAAACCCGCACAGAATAGAACGCTTTTACACCCTGTTTGCCACTGATGTTGATAGAAAAAGAGATGAAATGGAGGAATGTGAAGCATCATTCACTCATGACACTGCCTCGTTCTGATCTACCAGATCCAACCAACCTGCCTAAGCTAGTTAAAAGCTTTTAAATAAACGGGTAGAGAGTATATACACCACCTCATGGTAGACACACTGTCAGCTGAAGGAGGGAAACCACAGACATGGGTTTCCAAGGCTCTCTGCAGTTTCACAGGCTTGGATGAGAAACGTGTCTTTCAGTTTTTTAGTTTTTTTTCTTTTTTTTCTTGTATTTATTACTTAACTACCGGCGTTCTATTGGCTTCTTCCTTTTAAACATTGTGTTCCCTCTGTGGACTCCTTGTCTGGACATCGGCCAGTTCCACCGCTCTTCGTCTCAGTAGTCGTTGAGTCCATTGATCGACGCCAACGAACAGAAGAACAACTCGTCCTCTTCGTGAGGAAAAAAAAAACAACAAAAAAAGAAGCAGCAAACTCGTGGTTCACTGAGTTTAAAAAGCAACAATCATTTGTCCTCTGCTCTGTTTTGTTCTGCATTCATGCCCACCGTCTATAAAGCACTTTGTGACGAGCCTGGGTATTAAAAGCGCTCCCCCCCACACCCCTTTTTTTTTTTTGTTTTAAACGAAGTCAGTTGAATTATATTTAGAACCTGGAAAGATACCGTTGATGACGAGAGGAAAAAAAAAAAAAATCCACAGACGGGGTACAAGTCAAGTGATTGTTATTTTAGTTGATTGCCAAGCTGGTTGACAGGAAGACACACAAGAGGAGGATTCCGGTTATTACAGGTGGTGCATTCTGGGAGGGGATGAGGGGCGGCGTCCTCCTCAGCCTCTCTTTTACGATTGCCGCTTTTAGTTTTTTTTTCGACAGGTCTGTCTGTGCACCAGATGGGTAGTTGGGATTTAATATGGCCCTGGTCTGAAGGAAGGCTGAGCAACCCCCTCTTCTGGTCACAGATAGGAGGTAGGACTTAGCAGCAGCTTAGGGTGTTGAAGGGCTCTTCAAGGCATCCACTTTGGTCTCCAGGTCTGTAATCTGTGGGGGAAAAAAGCACAAAACATAAGGTTCATTCATTTGTAGTCAAATCAGTACGTTAGCCTAACAACGTTTTATATTCGATTTGCGTTGGTACGGCATGTTTGCTTATAAAAACCAAAATAATGCAACAACAAATATAACAAAAAGAAGGAAAAGATTTCTCCTAAGCACAACTCTGAAAAATGTGAAATACCCAATAATTTGTTCTAGAATCGAAGGATTTTGTCCTTGGCTGTGCTCCTCATTGGGTAGCAATCCACTCATATACTAATCACTGATGTTTATAACTTTGGTTCCTATAAGCAAATTATTAAGTTCACTAAAGATAGAAGCAGGGATGAGTTTCTCTAGATCTTGCTGCTCCTTTGATCCTGGAAATGTTCTGCAGGTTATCGAAGGCTGTCTTTGTAAGTGTCTTCATGTGGCTCTGAAGGTTCAGGTCAAAGTTCATCACTGCACCCAGATTTTATGCCTGATTTCTAGTTTCCGGCTGAATCTGTGCGTTGTCTCTCGATCATGTCTCTCTGTAGGTCCAACGATAGTGACTTCAGTTTTGGTTTCTGTCCAGCTGAAGAAAGCTACGATCGTATCGTAGCCCAGTTTGGTGGTCTATCGAGTGAGCAAAGGGGAATATGACTGTTTTCTTGAATATTTCTTACAAGAAAACAGTCATTCTCACATGCGTAGCACAAAGCTAAATGACTTGTTTAGCTTCCAGTTCTCGTCATAATTGTGTCGAGGCTTGTATGAGATTTAGTGATGTAAAACAACTATCCTGTGGAAAGTGGACAGAGGAGATCAACATGTCTGTTCGGTAACCATGGTAACATCTAATGGAGCAGAGAGCCTGGCAGTTTGAGCAGGTAATATGAGTGTGCTATATTGCCACTCTATAAAGATGCTTCAGTTTATGTATCAAGTCAAAAATTATAAAGAAATGTTAATGATAATATGATTATAACTAATAATTAATATGCTCAATATTATTTTGCTGTAATCAGAGTAAAAAGTTATAATAATATAGTAATATGATGAGCCAAACCCTTTTGCTGCCTGTTACAACCAGTGATGGTTTCTGATATGGCTGATCTGGGCGGTTGCCCAGGGCGCTATTAGGAAAGGGTGGAGGGTAAGAGGGCTACGCGTCACATGACTGATCTGAACTTTCTGAATCTTGATAGTTCGTTGGGATATTTGTATGATGGAAGCAGGCATACAGATGAGAAGATGCAGCACTAAAATCCGTGTAGGACGGCGAAGTCCTAGCGCAAAATTTCGTGTAAAGGTGTACGGAGCCTGGTGCTGCAAGGTTGAGACCTTGTCCTGTTGTGGGCAATGGGGCCCGGCTAATACCCGTGGTGAAACGGACGACGGAGTCCGGCGAAAACAGGCGCTTAAATTCCGTGACGTGATA
>CAEGAD010018042.1:0-34518 GCA_903067055.1 Poeciliopsis paucimaculata | reverse complement strand
TAGATAGATAGATAGATAGATAGATAGATAGATAGATAGATAGATAGATAGATAGATAGATAGATAGATAGATAGATGAAGCAATTTTGAATAATAACATGACCTGAGATAATGCAGAACAAGAAATAATAACTAGTTGTTCCAAAACTGAAACAATCAAGATATGGGTCTTCAAAAACCTATACATTGGGACTAACTGTCCACCATGGTGGTGGCAGCATCATTCTGTTGTTGCCAGGGTAATATTCAAATACTCAAAGTGGATGAGATTGAAACAAGGATGACCACCTATCAGTGGTTCACTTAACACTATACTGAACAGCTAGACAGTTGAAATTGGACAATATTGCATGGTCCAAAATGTGAATTATCCCAAACACATCAAGTGAACTAACACTATGCTTATGATATCTCCCTGATCTCATTGCTGTTGACCATATAGTTTGTACATAAAAGTTTGCTCTGTGTCAAAAAGAGCAAGCCGGAGTTTATCTGATGGCTGAAGCCATGAAGCTTCTAACTTGGCAGATAAATGTATGGAAATATCAGCGGGGGGTTCAACATTGTCTCTGAGTCAGAGACGAATGGACAACTGTTCTTTAAAAATCCACTGAAGCCATTCATACCAACCATGAATGTATGTAAGGTGTGGACCAGACAGATCTAACTGTATAAATAATAAAACATTTGAAAACAGTCCTGTTGGTCACAGCTTTTAGAGTGTGACATTTAAAACACATCTCTGTGATAACATTTGTTTTGGTCTCACTTACTTATTTTACGTTTTGCAGTTAAAAACAGATTGTAGAAGCGGTGATTTAGTAGAGAGAAACCCCCCCCCCCCAAAAAAAAACAGGCAGACATGTGACGCATATCAAAACAAAGTTATATGAAGGCGTCCTCTAGTGGAGTAGCTTGTCATTACATCGTCTGACGTTTAGAACTTGGTTTCTGTTTTTCCTTTGTCGCAACGTACTGAGGTCACAGTAAAAAGTGCATTTGTTCACGCGGAAGCAAAACAAATGGCATTTCTTTTCTGCCGTTTGTCAAAAATGAGTACTACGTTAAAGCAACTTTAAAATATGTTGGGACTTTAAAAGAATCAGCAACTTTCGTGTAGAACTCGCTCATCAACAACAAATGAGTTTCACAGTGTGACTCATTGACAGGAGTGTCCTCGTGTCCAAGCATTTCTGCCATTCTTCTTACGGGGCAACCAGACTGAACGCGTTGTGTCAGCGATGGGGCAGCGATAAGCAAACAGGAACTGTTCGGCGACGCTGAAATCCTAAACTAAAGACGATTTGCTGGGATTATCAATCTGTTCTACTTAAATGGTCCGCTCCACATGGAGCCAACAAATCTCCAGGTAGGATGGATACCTTTCTGAACGTCTGGTCCGGGTCAGCTTCCTGGTTTCACGTTGACATCTGTGTGTGAGAATATAAAATCTATGATGGCAACGCTTTTACTCGCGGCTGTCTATTCTGCACAGCAAATCTCGGTATCGCTACGACGCTAGTTGTGAGCTTACATTCCTCCTTGTGCCTATTTCTCCACAGAGTCAACGCTGTTTAGTCAGAGGCATATTTAGAGGCATTTCTTGGCGTTTGTACATAAAGTCACTGCAAACCAGATTTGCTTGTCAGTTTGTTTTCTCAAATTTTCTTTGATCAAAGCTCAAGTCCAGACAGCATGGATTCATAGCATGTTAACACCATTGTTTTTTTTGTTTTTTTTTAAGTCTTGTAACAGATTCCCAATTAAATGAAGTTTGTAACTGGCTTATTCTAACCCTACAGTGGGCAATTTGGACTTTAAAGTTCATTTTCACATTACCGCAATTAATTTAAAAATAATAATAAATATTATTTGAAAATTCATTGTAGCTGTGCAAGGCTGTGATTGCATGTCACTGCACTCTTAAGAGTAGCAAACACAAACAGTGCTCTGATATATATATCAAACTCAGACTATATATGTCAGATGTTCTTCTGACATATATATAAAAACTGAAGGTAATAACCCAGTGATTGTTTTAGATTTTTGGGTGTGCAAACATCTTGTGTAGTTGCAATAAATCAGTGGTAAACATCCATATCATTGCCATTTTTATTTTTTGATCTAAACTATCAAAAAATTGATAGTTTAGATCAAAACTATTGTTTTGAATAGTTTTATCGGGAAATTGTTTTATCATTCCATTGTTCTGGCTGATGAAAAGCATCCGTGAATGATACTGCCACCACCACAAATCACTGTGGTCGTTGTGTTCTAATGGAAATTGTGTTGTATTAGTTTTCCATACATAGTGATTTTATCACAAAAAGGAGTTTTGGTCTCATTCTTCCATGGGCGTACAGTGTCCCGTACATGACTTCTGGCTAACTGAATACGAGACTTCTTTTGGCAAAAAGTCCAAACCCATCACCCAGAGATGGTTTGGACGAATACAGAGGATAGTGGATACATTGGAAAAAGGAGTTTGAATGTGAAACTGCCAGGGAAGAGAAAAACAGGAAGATACCAAGTAGTTTTGAAAGAAGATATATTAGGGGTGCACCAATTACCGTTTTCTGGCCCATAACAATTTCTAAAAAGGCTGACCTGCTAGTTTTAATACTGATTTTCTAAATTACTAACTCAATCAGTGCACTCCTATGATATATAGAGGATCAGTGTGATAGAAAATAAATAAGTATAAGGTGAAAAGGAGAAACAAGATCTACAGTGACAACTCCAAATGGATAAGCTAAAAGATGTATCATGCCTGAAAGAAATTGCATCTTTAACATTACAAAATGTAGCGTGATTAATCTCTTGTTCTTTTAGAAAGCTATTGCTGTAGCACAGAAAGCTTCACAGGAGGACCAGGCTGGAAACTATGAGGAGGCCATTCGATCCTACCAGCACGCCGTCAAGTATTTTCTTCACATTTTGAAACGTGCGTTGAAATGGTGGGATGCTTACATAGCTATGTCACAAACATATTAATGATTGTGACATTATGTCACAAACGTTACTATATTACTGGCATAATATTTAGATCATCCTTAATTTGTTAATACCATGGCTTGATTGATACATGTATTATTTGATTCCACAATCATTTTTTTTTCTTACAGGAGGTAACAATACAACAAAAGATATTTCATGACAAGTGTTCTCTTTTGTGATGCTTATTTGAATTTCGTTTACTCATTTCAGGTGAACCTCAAGGGAAAGATGGCAACCAGAAGATTAGAGATACATGTAAACAGTATCTGGACAGAGTGGAACAGCTACAACAGTATCTAGAGAATAAAGAGGTCATTACATTGCATTTTATTTCACGTGGACAGTATTGTATACAATGAAGAAGTACACACTATGTTTTGTATTGGTGATAGGAGGTCTGAATATTGTTATATTTGCCTCGCATGAGGTAAGAACATTAACCTGTACACCTCCTGTCTGAGCTCTACATATAGGCCTAGTGTTTCACTTCAGCAAACAATAAAAATAAGAAAACAGAATAGATTCCTGTTTTAGATTTTCACCTAACTACCTCTAGAAAGTAAATACTTGTATTTTGGGGGGAGAATGTCCGCAAATTAACACTTTATCTTCAATCTACTGTTGTAAAATAAAATGAAATTGTTTTTGTTTTCCTCTTAAAAAGGAAAGGGCGTTGTTGGAGCGACGTCTTGACGTCATCACATTCCGTGCACGCGAACATCAACTTTTCAATGCGGAAGTAGCTTCCCTGATCTGACTCCAGGCGATCTGACAAACGAAAACAATTCGGCTCTAAACCTCGATTATCGAGCTGGCAGTTTACATGTGCGGCTGAAATTTAACGTAGAGTGTTTAAAAGTATTTTTTCCCTCACTGTTGTGGCGTTTTTGTGGGATATCGAGCCAGTGATTTAGCCCTTATGGCCAACAATAATTTACAGGTAAGTGTTGCGACCAACCCTTGAGCTTCGCAAACGCGCTCCGACAACCTATAGAAAAAAAGTTTTTTAACCCTAAATATCTCTACTTACAGTGTTAATAATATTGTAATCCATAAATATAAGGTGGTATTTTAACTTTTTGCTAGATATTGTTCCCTTAAAATGTGTTCAAAGTGTGTAACGATTCTAACAATAGAGGCTAATTAGCATTGCTAGCTAAATTCGCTGACAGGTCGGTGGTTAATTTGTATTGAATAAAGTGACCAGCTGGGGCTGCCATCATTTTTCTGTGTTTTCTGCGACGTTCCTGGCACTGAAGCCTGTTGTAATGCGGTTGTTGAGCTTTTACTCAGTCTAAAATAAGCTAATGAGGTCATCTTGACAAGCTAACATGTTTTATGTGGCCTCATAATGCATGTGCTTGATCGGGGAACATACTGGATCATTTTAATTTAGATAAAGAAAGTTATATATGTATCTATATTTTCCTTATGACCAACATGTATGTGTATATGTGTGTGCAGTTAATTTCTTTCCGTTTAGCAACTACAAGGAAATAAAACAAAAGCTTTGAAAGTTCGTCACAGGATCCTATTATGTGTGTGATGTTGCCTAATAAGACAGATATAGCCGTAAATCTGATCTAAGGGGATTGTGGCAGTGTGTTTATATAGTTTATCTATACAAAAAGTCAAGTCATGTTTAAATCCTTTTTAGTATCATGTTAATTTCTGCTTAATTTACAAGTGTTGTTTTATATTTTACGTTTTTAGTTTAATAAATCTGCTGCTAGGCTTTTCTTTTAACATAAGTACAAACAGGTGCTGTTATAATTAAGATTTTGTTCTCTCTCTATTATTTCAGAAAGCGATTGATCTCGCCAGCAAGGCAGCTCAGGAGGATAAAGCTCAGAACTTCGAGGAGGCGCTGCGTCTCTATCAGGCTGCTGTTCAGTACTTTCTTCACGTAGTAAAATGTGAGAGAACATGTTAACAAAATTAACAACTGCTTAGCAGGTCAGGAGTCACAGCTTGAGAATTACTTATTTTAGCTGTCAGTGTTCTGGAAAATTGTGTATTTTACATTGGAAAAAATTTTGTTTTGTATAAAAATCTGGGATGCAGAACATTTTGCCCTTTCACTATTTTGTGCAGTTTCAATTTTCAATTTTGGTAGTTTATATATATATATATATATATTTTTTTTTTTTTAGTTAAAATAGAAGGGGTCTGCCATGGAACATTTTTTTTTTTTTTTTTTTATCAACAATGTGCGTCTCTGTAACCCTAAGAAAAAGATAATTTGTAAAGCTTAAGAAAAATATACAGTTTTGGATTAGTTTTATTGTGAAATTTAATAAGGGACGGCTTGTTTTATTTTAGATTTCTAAACAAAAGGAAAAAAATGTGGAATACATCTTGACTATGATGAGACTAATTCAATCATTTCAATATTTATGGAAAATTAAGATAAATTAACTACTCTTTTTATATTACTTTTATATTACCTTTGTCAGCAACAACCTAACAAAAGTCAAAATTATTTCACAAATAATTTCTGTCAAATATTATTTACAGAAATGTCAGTCTTAGAAGATGCTGTGGAGATGTAGGTTTCAGGCTCCCACACCAAACAGACATTTTGTTATTGAATTAATAGTAATTAAGTAATTATCTAGAATCTTCAAATGATTTTCTCAAAGAAAATGTGGTTATTTGACCACATGGATAATACCTACAATTGATCGGATGTTATAATATCTCCAATTCCATAAGAGTTAACTGGCCCAACAGGGATCAGAATTCATATTAAATTCTTAGGAAATGAATATAGAATTCCATTAAGCATTACTATAGACAATGGCTCAAGTAAACATATATGATACTGGAGTATAAAAGAAGGAAATGGTAATATTTTTGACATATATATATATATATGTATATATATATTAATTTTTTTAATACACTAAGAATATTTTTTTTCTTTTGTCATACCAAAGTGAACTTCTTTATTTTTCTATCTTTTCTGTGAACCTCTGACAGATGAGGCCCAAGGAGACAAAGCAAAACAGAGCATCCGGGCAAAGTGTGCAGAGTACCTGGACAGAGCAGAGAAGTTGAAGGAGTATCTGAAGAAGAAAGAAAAAGCTCCTCCTGCTAAGCCTGTCAAAGAGTCGCAGTCCGATGACAAAGGGTGTGTTAATGGGTGTGATCTTTGGCTCTCTGTGCGCTTTCTGTTGTGCTATTCATATACATTGTTGTAGAAGATGGTTTCCATTCATGAATATAAAAATTTGATCAACGCTAACTTGGATTTATAATACTTATGCTGTTGTGCCCAGGAATGAAAGTGATGAGGGGGATGATCCAGAGAAAAAGAAATTCCAAAATCAACTCTCAGGTTTGTTCTGAACAAGAAAAAAAAACATTTTGTTTCTAGACAAGCATTCTATTTATACTTCCTGGTGATAATTTTATACAATTCCTTTACAGGTGCAATAGTTATGGAGAAGCCTAACATCAAATGGGATGATGTTGCTGGTTTAGAGGGAGCCAAAGAGGCTTTAAAAGAGGCTGTTATTCTTCCAATCAAATTCCCCCACCTTTTCACAGGTATACTTCATTTGAAAAAATGTCTGTCTCATTAGTTGTCTGTTGAATAATTAATGATTTCATTATAGTAATTTGTAGTCTTAATTACTTCTTTATGTAACTGTCAGGAAAGAGAACTCCATGGAGAGGGATCTTGCTCTTTGGGCCTCCTGGTACAGGAAAGTCTTACCTAGCTAAGGCTGTGGCAACAGAGGCGAACAACTCAACCTTCTTCTCAATCTCTTCATCGGACCTTGTCTCCAAATGGCTGGGAGAGAGTGAAAAGTGAGTTATAGATATAGTAACTCATAAAGTAAAAGGATTAATTTTTCTGACAAATTATGACAAATAGGGTAATCTAAAAATTGCCTCATAGAAGTTGCTATTTATGTGTCTAAAACACTTCATTTCACTTTGCAGGTTGGTGAAGAATCTTTTCAGCCTTGCGAGGGAAAATAAGCCTTCAATCATCTTTATTGATGAGATTGACTCGTTGTGCGGTTCAAGGAGTGAAAACGAGAGTGAAGCTGCTCGCCGAATTAAAACAGAGTTCCTGGTTCAAATGCAGGGTGAGTGTAAACAGTCACTGCTGTTATCAATGATTAATAAACGGAGAGTATAATGAGTATTTGTCAGTGTAATATAATTGTAAATTCAGATTTTTTAACATTACATAGTATACATTTGTCACATTATATCTGAGCAAGAGCCTCTCTTGCTCAGATAGCAAGAGAGGCTATCTGAGCAGCCTCTCTTGCTCTGGTCACTTTTCAAAAAATGTTTAATCTATTTTCCTTTCAAAAGATTTTCAGCATTTGGTTTTTCATTTCCGTTAATGCTATAAGTTTGAAGGAAGTTATTCAAAGTAGCCTCTTTTTGTATCTTTCTGCTTTTTTGCTAAAGACGCGCGTCCTTGCTAATGTAACTAGCAAAAGCAGTGAAAAGGAAAAGGGAAAGTATACACTTTGCTCTCTCTCTCTCTCCCTTTCTGGGTGAATGAGCTGCTGAAATCGGTGCCAGATGTTTTTGTGACATGACTGTAGGCTGGCAAGTTTTATCTTGACTCTAAACATGAGTTTACAGACATATGGTTAAGACAAAAAAGAAGTAAATAAAAAAATAAAAAAGGAGTTACTTGCCATATAAGAAATGTCTTTAAATTCTGGAACAATGTTAAAAGTACTATTTGTTGTTTTGATATAAAATGTCTTCCTGGTTTGTTGTTTAATCCTGTTTTTTATTTTAAAAATGTGGTGTGATGGCTAAACTTTTAAAAGTCTATAGTTTAAGCAGGTTCCAGTAATTTAAACATGGTTCATAGTTTAATTACTGTCCCATATGGTCTTGGGCTGAAGGGCCACTCAAGGAAGAAGACGTCATCACTCATAAGCAGCATAAAACACCTAATTACAGTTTGCAAAGAGCTTTACTTTTGGAAACATGTTCTGTGATCTGATGAAACTAAAATTTAAGTATCTGGTCATAATGAGGATTGGTACTTTTGGAACTAAGAGGACATTTGAAAATTTGAGAATTGCAAATACATGGGTTACATCCATCTGCAAAGTACAAGGGGTGATTGCATCTTGTTTTATGGGTGTTTTGCAGCAGGGGGGACTGATTGAAAAATAGATCTGAAGAGATCTCTTTTTCTCTACCTGCTGAAGAAATCAGCAGGGAAATTGTATGTGGCTTTGTTCCGTTTTATTGAAGTTTGGGTCTGCCTTACAGGTGTGGGTAATGACAATGAGGGAGTGCTAGTGCTGGGAGCCACAAACATCCCCTGGACTCTAGACTCCGCTATTAGAAGACGGTAAATGTTGCGAGATGTTTTAAAGTTATGTAATGTCCAGTTGTTATCATCCTATTCTCAGTGCAAATAAATAATAATTTCAGATTTGAGAAGAGGATCTACATACCGCTGCCTGAGGAGCATGCCCGCTCCTTCATGTTCAAACTCAATCTCGGCTCGACCCCCAACAGTCTCACTGAATCAGACTTTGCAGCTCTGGGGAAGAAGACAGACGGTTACTCAGGAGCAGACATCAGCATCATCGTCAGAGACGCTCTAATGCAGCCTGTTCGAAAGGTCCAGTCAGCAACCCACTTCAAACGGGTATGTCTTCATAAGGCTCCTGTAAGGTTTAATCTAACTACATAACACATTAAAATAGCTCACAATCTTTCTGTCGTTAACATAAGGTACGAGGTCAATCCAGAACTGATCCAAATGTTGTCATTGATGACCTTTTGACTCCATGCTCTCCTGGTGATCCCAACGCAATTGAAATGACCTGGATGGAGGTCCCTGGAGAGAAGCTAATGGAACCAGTGGTGTCCATGGTAAGGAAACTACTACAAATGTGTTCATTGGAGATGCATTAATCAATCATCTAGATTGGAATTTGTCAACTTGTTTGGATTTGCTCTGAGCAGTAGTCAGCATGTCCAGTGTTGTTGTTTTCCTGTTTGGAAAATGCATCAATGGTGAGAACTCCACCATGTACAGCCTTCTAATGCCACCAGTATTAGAAGAAGAGATAATCATCAGCATGGATGTGGTTGCACCTTTTTGAGTTCAATGTAAAGCACATTAAGGTTAGAGACAATTGCTTTGCATAAATGGGATGATATTGTCATTCTTCAATTTCTGATATCATTAAGCATCTTCTATTTTATTTTTTGTATCAGCAAGACTGAACTGCTAAGTCAAATGACAAAGAAACTGGATATTGGTATTGGCTGGCGACTGTCTGGTTGTTGTGTCAAGTATAGATGTGCAACTCTCCCTTAAGAAGACAATCTGATATCTACATAGACTTGGAAACACAATTCAATGATTGTTTATTGTGGTAACTCAGTGTGGTTTAAATAGTTTAAAATATAACTATTTCTACAAATGTGCATTTATTTTAACAATTGTATGAATAAAGTCCTATGATAAAAAAACAAGACCAGGGCAATTTAGTTACTTTACTGCTCGAGAACAGAGGGAGGTGCTTTTGTGTTTGCTGAACAAAAAAATGCTGACGAGTTAATGTTGCAAAGGTGACCATTCAAAACAATCTAACAGCGTATGTGTCCACATGATCAAAAATTAAGTCCTACTTATAAATTTCTACACTCCTAATAAAAGGACTTATTTTGAACCATTTTTTCTTTTTCCTCTTAGCCTGACATGATGAGGTCTCTGTCCAACACAAAGCCAACAGTCAACGAACAGGACTTGGAGAAACTGAAAAAATTTACAGAAGACTTCGGACAGGAAGGCTAGATCGGATCCGAAGAGCCTAACCAAAGCAATGGAAGTGTGATTGTCTCTTTACTGTTTTTGACACTTTTTTTCTCTCTCTGACTCATCCTTATTCTCGAAGCCCCATGGGTTAGATAAGTACAAACTTAAAAAGGATGGAAGATTTTTTTTAATGTCCATTCCAGTCCAAAGAAACTCAAAAGCTTGCTACATATAGTTGTCTTGCTTAAATGTAAAATAACCCACATTGGAAACTTCAGAGTTTAATTTGGTGTAAGTACTAAAGTATTTGTAATCAGAATATTAAAACAGATTTGAGAAACTTACAAGACATACACTTTTATTGCAAGTTGGGTACTTCAAACTAGTACTTGCATTTGTGTTTTGGTTTTACAGACTATTTCCAACTTCATTATTGTTTTTCATAAACCCTATTTTAATAAGGTAATTCATACATTTTGTGCACTATCCTGTAGATCAAGGAATGTGTAAGCCTTGCACAGTGTAAATCAAAGACGTTATCTTCATATATGTTAGGTTAGGTTTTGGAAGTGAAAAATTCTTGTCAGAGTGGTTGTGATTATAAAAATTTTAAGACAGACTTGGATGCAAATGCCTGGATTAATTTTTTGATCCAGTTTTGAAAGAAATTAGTTGCAGGTAAATGTGTTAAGTCATTCATTATTTAAAATTAACATGGGCCTTAAAAAGTATCACCACTGTGGGTAAACCAGCATTATTTCACCATTCCTGAAGGACCTAAAGCTTTGAATTATTTCACAACTCAGTAAGGCTTTCTTTATATAAACAACTGTACATATTCATTTATACTAAAAGGCTTTGCTGATGATTTTTAAAAGCTTAAAAAATCTAGGCCTGATATTGGAATAAAATATATTTGGTTTAAGCAAGATTGAGAGGTAAAAGGTGAACATTGATGGCTCAGATAAGAGGACCTTGTGTACGTAACAGAAATGACTTGCATTTTTGAGCTTACACTTCAAATAGCCGTAAATGGCAGATTGCACCACGTGCCTTTCAGAAAAAAAATGCATGTTTTTTTTATTGGTTTATTACTAAATTAAGTCATTCTTCTAATATATATCAAGTGCTCTGTCACTACAACTAAGAAATGTACAATGTATGAGCATTTCAACAATGCTCTTTTAGAGATTGTATGCAAATGTACTCTGTTGCTGTTGAGATGTGGAAACTTGTCTCCTGTAATTTTTTTAAGGGGGATGTCTTATTTTACAGTGTATGTCTACACATTTATGTAACTAACTCTTGGGCCTTTTCTTGCGAGAAGAGGTAACTGATGCATCCGATGTTTTCCTTTTCATTTCTTTAGTGTAAATAAAAGTTACAGTTTACCAAATGGTGTTTTATTTAATCCTGTGCAAAAGGAATTTGTAAAAGTTGTAGATTTAAAAGCTAAATTTTGCGGTCCTTCTCAAAAAGTAACACTGCTGTGATATTTCTATTAATTGGGACTTAAAATTCAAACTTCTGTTTTTCAAAAGCTTTAAAAAAAAAAAAAGCATATTCTATTTCTAATGCTAATAAGTTGCCTATTAAAGCTTTTTGAAGGGTGGGCTTCTGAGGGAAGTGTGTGTTTGGATGTGTATAAGGTTTACCAAGCAAGAACCACCAATGAGTTGAATATGTTGTGTAGCTCAATCATTTCCAATAAAAATGCATTTACTCTGTTTAGTCGGACCTGAACTGCAGCTTAATAATCTTTACCCAAATAGTTGTGTATAAAAATGTTTCTAGGAATTTTTTTTTTTTTAAATTAAAGATATTAATGTTTTTCAATAATATATTAACATCTTTACTTCGGGGTGCACAGATAAATCAGTACCGTTTTCTTTAATTTTCGGAGCTCAGCAATCTACTGATACATGAGGAACCTTAGAAAGTGTTTGAAAATCAGCCACTGTCCCTCTTTTGCTCTTCTGTGAGAGGCTTGACTGACAGACGTGTCCATCAGGTACAATACACCGCTAAGTCAACGACTTTGTTATATTAGATTTTCCAACAAAATAAAACGGTGTCCGTATGACAGCCTCTTGAAATATCGGTGATAAGCCAGAAAACTGCAGACAGTTCACCACTACCTCATTTTACACTGTTATGAAATTAATCTTTATTTTCCTCCTAGTCGGAGACTCACGCTTATCACTCATTCCAGGCTAAAGTTCAAAGTGCCTTAATGATGCGTTGCATTGTGGGAATTGCTGTTTCTGAACCCAGGAACCATTGTTGAAGCAGTCAATTTAGGACTACAAGTACCAAGTATGACCGTTTACTGTACACAGTTCGGTTTGTTTTAGTTTCTGCGGACAGCGCTTTGTCGTAAGGGGCTAAAGTCCAGAACGGCTCGTTAACCTGATCGTTTACAAGTCTTTGACCAGCTGCCAAAACCTGGAGCGACCCCTCCCCGGAGGTCTGCGCTTCACAAGCTCCCCTTCCCAAGGCCGCCGCTTGCCTCATAGCTTTTATAACGGAGCGGAGAAACTGGCCTGCTAGCTAGCCAGCAAAGCAAGCTAAGGTTTCCCCCATGTCCTCCGAGGAAGAGTTCAGTTCACCGATTACAGATTGGCTCTTCGTCCATTCCTGGTGGCTCCTTCTACCGTTCATTATGTTTCTTGTCGTCGCTGCCTTCATTGTTGCTTTTGTGTTATTGCTGTACATGATATCGCCTCTCATAAGCCCCAAACCTCTGAAGCTGAACGGGGCCCACGTCGTGGTGAGTATCTCTACTTCGTTAACAGTAGTTAACGTTCGCTCTTTCCTTGAGAGTGCAGCCGCCTTCAGGCTGTAGCATCAGTTTATCACAGTACATAAAAGTTATTTTCTGAGTAGACATTGACTCTGTCCACCGCTATGGTCGTAGGAGTGCTTTAACGTTTCGACTCGTTTCTTCTGAATCCCGTATAAATGTTTTTTTTTGGGGGGGGGGGGAATTATGGAGCGACACGCTCACGACTGAGTTATTACGTAGAACGGAAAACGATCCTTGGTTTTCAATATTTTTCAGGTCTGTGTAAATGTGTACGTATACCGGGTATGTAAAAAAAGAAAACTGAGCACGATATACTTTGATTTTTCAGACGAAATATTGTCTTTTTTTTTTAATTTTTTTTATAAGGATTGATTTTAATATTACATGTTTTAGCTTTGTTGCACCAATACACATTTATGTTTATGGAGTTACTGCCAAGTTAAAAGAAAAAAAAGAGAAATTGCATGAATAAGCCTAATTCCTGCATTAAAGAATACGTTTTTAACTAAAGATCTACAGATCATTCTGATACCAAGTCATAGTTTTTAGTTTTGTCTTTATTGTAACCAAGGGAAACATTTTCTAGCCTTTATTCTGCCAGCTGACCAACTGTGCACAGCAACAAGTGGTACTGCATACACTATGTTCTTTAAAACGCTATAACCCCAGTCTTTTTTTTTTTTCTTTCTTTTTTTTTTAGCAAAGCTTTACCATTGGCTTACTAATGCCAGTAACCATCCTCTGCTAATAACTTAGCGAGATTCAAAAAGGCCATGTCACTGGCTTTTATTCCTCTAAGTCTGCTTTCAGAATAGGTGTGGTTTAGATCCCTAAGAAGCTCTGAAAGCGATGTTTTTCTAATCAATATATTCCAAACAGAATGAAAGAATCGAACAGTGAAGCATGTATTGTCACATAATTTGCTGAAATATTAGAGTAATAAATTGTACATTGGTAAATGTTCTGTGGCAATGTCTAGAATATATATTAAGTAGTAACTGTCCGTTTGGAATTACCTTTCTGGTTATTGCCCAGTAAATAACCTACAGTTCATTTAAATGAAAGTCTATAAAGACTCCCCTTTCATCACTTCGATGTTTGCTGTGAATACTCTGCTACTACATCGTCTCAGCTTCCCTGACCTTTACATGTTGCTGCTGTATTGATCAGGTGACAGGAGGCTCCAGTGGGATTGGGAAAAGCATTGCAGTTCAGTGCTACACACAAGGAGCATTCATCACTCTGGTCGCTCGAGACGAGGTCAGTGCAAACATTTAACCAGTCCTTCCAGTCCTCCACAAGCTGTTATTACAGTCAACTCTTAGTTTTTTTGTTTTACGTCACACCCTGCACACGTAAAGGTGAATTTATTCCATGTCAGGTGAACGATCATGTGCAAAAATTTACTTTAGTTTCTGTTTGACAGTTGGTGATCATGTGATATAATTATTGTTTTTGAAATATGTTGTTTTATTCACTTGGTCCAGTGTAAGGTAATACATATGAATGGTATTACAGTTGCTGTACACTAATTTACTTCAAAAGCATTATGTTTTTATAATAGATTAATTATATACAGCATTTCTTCTAGGAGAAATTATTAAGAGCAAAGAAGGAGGTGGAAAAATATGCCATCAACGACAAGCAGGTATTTTTATCTTTTAAGAACCCACTCTACGGTCTGGTCATTTTCATCATGTCATTTAGAACCTCACATCTGATTGAATTCAGGTGGTGCTCTGCGTATCAGTGGATGTTTCCAGTGACTACACGCAGGTGGAAAATGTGATAAAACAGGTAATGTTACTCTCTTCACTTTGATAGGACATATCAGATTCTCTTAATAATTTAGAGTAGTGTTATAAAAGTGGGATTTTGTTGCTATGCAGGCTCAGGAGAAGCTTGGGCCTGTTGACATGCTTATAAACTGCGCTGGAACTGCCATTTCTGCAAAGTTTGAGGAAATGGAGGTGGAGCGCTTCAAGGTGAGTACCAGTGACTTCTAATCTTAAAGAGGTTAATAGGATCCTTTAAAACTTACTAATTGTAAGTAATATTGCATATTTTATACATTGAAAACAATGTGAAATGTGAGGCTGAGCATTTTTGAGCAGAAAATGTGCATTGTTTTAAATGCCTGGCTTAGAGTAGTAGTTTTCTTTTATGATCTTTTATTCCTGTTTAGAAGGATACTTAGTGTTGCTAAACCATTCAATAACACAGATCTATAAATAGTTCATTGGAGAAAAAAAAGTGACTCATAAAAGAAGCATTTGAATAAAACCTAATATTGTCTTGTTATTTTATAAAAAAAGTAAATCTCTACAACTGTTAATTGAACATTTACAAGCATATTTAAATTCTAAAATGCACTTCAGTACATTCTCCTGCATTAGATGTGAACTTTGGCCTTACGTTGTGTAGGAAATGATGGAACTGAACTACCTGGGCAGCGTTTATCCGACACGAGCTGTGATAACCACTATGAAGGAGCGAAGAATGGGTCGCATCATGTTTGTGTCGTCCCAGGCGGGTCAGATCGGCCTGTTTGGGTACACTGCCTACTCTGCGTCCAAGTTTGCTCTGCGTGGCTTGGCAGAGGCCCTGCAGATGGAGGTTTGTTTACTTATTTTTCCCCCACTGATTTTTCTCTTCACATCCATCAGACACACAGCAGCTGAAATTATCCTCAAAATACAGGTAGTTGAAATAGTTTTACATATTTTTAGAACTGTTTTAGAAGCTTTTTCTTTGTTTATGGAGGTGGGGTTTAAAAATGACTTCCATCATAAAAAAGTCATAAAAAATGATGGGGGAGGTTTGTTTATCATGAAAGGCTATTACTGTCATTTATATTCTGGTCATACTACTATTGACTTCCAGGTAAAGCCCTACAATATCTATGTGACTTTGGCATTCCCACCTGACACGGACACTCCACTACTGGCTGAAGAGAACAAATCAAAGGTGCTTTAATCTTACATCTTAATCTGGGCTAAAGATCTGGTTACAGACAAATAGTTCCACTGAATAGTTTGTGGTATTCATTTATGGGTTAGCATATTTTTATTTAGCAACTAAAGTGACAGTAATTTCTAATTTCTCACAACTTTTGCTTTTCATTCTTTCCCTTCAAAGCCTTTAGAGACCAAATTGATCTCTGAAACCTCTGGAGTTTGGCAGCCTGACCAAGTGGCCAAAATCTTTGTCAGGGATGCGGTGGTAAGAAAATCCTTTCAGCTCCTGTTGACTCAACTTTAAAATGTATATTGTGTTAAAGTTTAAGCTTCCCTGTTGTTGTTTTTTATTTTTTTTTGTCTTTGCAGCAAGGAAACTTTAACAGCTCAGTTGGTCCAGATGGTTACATGCTATCAGCTCTCACCTGTGGAATGTCACCTGTCACTTCCATCACAGAAGGCCTCCAGCAGGTACAAACATACACATACATGTGCCCCTCAGTAACTTGAAATTTTTTTCAGATGTAGATTTATTTGAGTAATTCAATTCAAAACGTAATTCTTTTTTATATATAGTATAGATGAACTACAAATTTGATATATATTTAGCGTTTACTTCTGTTAGTTTTGGATTATGGCTTCTATCTAATAAAAGCCCACATAAAAGTTTTTAAGGAAATTAGACTAAAAAGTTATTTAAAATAATTTTTATACATAAATGTTGGCCTGCTGCAAAAATATCTTCATGCCTTTGTTTTCATGACATATGTTCAGAAGGATGAATTACATCATCAACACTGTGTGGCATAGATGTGTTCAGACTCTGTTGAGTTGTTAAGGAAGTCCAGGTAGCACTGAACTTTTCTCCATTGTTGGGGCCCCTCATTTTCCTCTTGATGATACTCCATAGAGTATCATAGAGACCAATATTGTGGTCAATATTGCTGCTGGAATATTCAAATCAAACTTCTGATTAAGATCAGAAATCTGTAGTTTTGGTAATGTGGGAAGATATCAAGCTTTATTTATCTATAAAGCTTGTTAGCAACAGGAAGTATGATGTCCTCTTTAATTTCCTGGTAGATGTCAGACTTACTGCACTTAATAAAACACAGTTGAACAACATTGGCATGTCTTCCTGAGGAAAACGGTTTTGAACCAATGAGTGACAGCCCAATGCTCCTGATTTTTTTTTTAGATTAGAAATGCCTACAAGAAACATCACAATTAGCCCCTGTAGCACAACTTATGACTCTGGCCCTAATTTGAGAATTTTCTTTGCTTCAGTCTTCTGACGTTTGTGGTCTTTCCTGTTGCTTTTGCTTCTTTTTTTCTACCATAGTTTTTCCTTCCACTCACTTTTCCAGTAATATATTTGGATATAGCACCACATGATTCTTTAGCAGTCCCTTCTTCAGGATTATCCTCCTTATGAGGAGTGTCAGCATGACAACTGTCAAGTCAGCACTTTTCCCCATGATGGTGCAGGCCATAGAATGACCATAAACATAATGTGTTTTCGATGACCTGATTCTAATTTTATGTGAAAAAGAGTTTCTGGGTCTCATTAGTTTTAAGCCATAGTTGATAGAAATAAACAAAACATATCACACACACTTGCGTGTCGAATGTAAATTATGCACGAGTCTCAATTTCCGAATTCATTTACTGTAATCAATTGTTCAGTGATGTTCTAATTTATTGAGATGCGGTTAAAACATGACCTCAAGCATGCCAGTTTGTTGTACATATGGTTATAACTTTGAATGTTCACACAGATTGTCACAATGGGGTTGTTTCGGAGTATCGCCCTCTTCTACCTGGGGAGTTTTGACAGCATCGTACGCCGCTGCATGATTCAGAGGGAGCAATCAAAAGCAGCCGACAAGAAGGAGTAGCCGCAGCCTTAAAGTCCTTACAGCCCAGTACTGCTCCTCTTCCTCTGCAGCTTTTTCCTCCGTCTTTACAAATGTACACAGTTGAGTGGGAATGCACATACAAGCCAAAAGTTTGATTTCAACTATGAAAAGAACAGAAAAAACATAGTGTATTATGTTTACTTTCTGGTGACATCACTTCTCCTTAAAGTTTAAGTTTTACATTTTCTGCCCTCTTTGAACAGGGAATACCTGTGTTTAAATGTGAATTCCTCGTTTTAGGAATGGAAAGGAGAAGGGGCAGACTAAACATTGCAGTTTTTATAATACGTGATTCCTTTGAAGCACTGACTAACACTAGTGCTTTTTTTTTTTTTTTCTTGTTTGCATACAGAAGCAGAAGACAGCTTGACTAGTTGTACCAAATATGGCTTAAAATTCCTTCCTACTGCGAGCTATAATGTAAAACAGAAAGTAAGCTTACACTTTCAGTCGTCTTGTTACATTATATCACAGAAGTATCTCCACTTTATACTGAGAATTTTAGAGTTTTCACTAAATAGGTTTTGTACCTCAAGTCTTTGCAGGCAAAGCGCCTTCCCTTTTGACTGAATGACCTCTGAGTGGAACTCTGTGGGGGTTTTTTTGCCGTGTGTTTTGTCTTTGTGCTTTGCGTGTGTACTAAGCTGTGAAGTGATATAACTGTATTCTTTATTGATATCTGAGTGAGAGGGTTTTTCTTTTTTTTTTTTTTTTTGCAATATTTCTGATTTTGGAAATGTAAAAAACACCCATCCAAAATTATATTGATGTCTTTACGTTTTAAATGCAGTGAGGGTAACAACAAAAAAAAACAACAAAAAAACAATAATTGTAGGTGAACTGTGTGCATGAATGTGTGTTTTTACTGTGACTGAGCCAACCCAGTGAGGGACGGAAAAGCCATTTGATTTAATCTTCTCGATTATTAAGACACTAAATCTTTTCTTCATCATTCCAGCTCAGAAAAGAAGCATTTTTTTGCAAGTTGAAGCCATGAAGTCGTAGGTAGGGTGAAAGGAGAAAAGCC
This sequence comes from Poeciliopsis paucimaculata, assembly GCA_903067055.1. NCBI lineage: Eukaryota > Metazoa > Chordata > Actinopteri > Cyprinodontiformes > Poeciliidae > Poeciliopsis > Poeciliopsis paucimaculata. The sequence goes on along the minus strand of CAEGAD010018042.1, from coordinate 16,046 downwards.
AGCACATGATTTCACTTTTCACCTGCACAAGCTCATACACTGCACCCCAACTCTGATGTATTATTATTATTACTATAATGTGTGTCGATGCAACCGAGCGTGGATCCTGTTGGGATCCACTTGTCTGTTTGGTGGTTGTTTGAGTCAGGTTCAAGATGTGACTCGCTGGTTCGAGTCCTGTCTCTTTAGGTCCACTGGCAGCAAGGAGATTTGTTTTTACACGAAGTCCATAATATCACTCAGACAGGCAGTGTCCCTGTGAGTTTGGGCCAGTAGTTCCACAGTTGGTTCTAAATTTCCGTCTGGTTTCTGTCAAGCCTTGAATAAACTATTTTTCCTACTGTTTCAAGTTACAGAGACTTAAGCAAGGCACAGACTCTCACAGTCTTCCTTTAGCCCATTTTACTACGAATGTACCTTCATGCCAACATTCTAATCAGGCTTTTGGACTATTATTATTTTTAGATCCAACATTTGAATTCCAAAACATGTTAAATCTATGTTGCTGCTCTGTTGATCGTCGGTTGTAGAAACCATGGAGTAGGGCTACTTGAGTCAGTCTGAGCCTTAAGAGGTGACAACTGATAAGTCAGAAGCTATGAGTGGGACAGATCTAACAGTGTGACTTAATCCACTTTTTTTGTTGTTGTTGTTGTCTGTAAAATTCAATTTCTCCTCTGTATTTTATCAGTTTCTATTCTTTTCATGATGAAAAAAAGGCCTTATTCAATCCAAGATATGAACGTGGGAATGGATGACTCTTGTTTGATGATGTTCTCATTTGATATTGGTTTAAAGGCATTCTGCCCTACACTTGGAAATCATTTTATTATCCTTCATGCATTTGCTTTGTAAAGATTTCATCCCCCCTTGAGGTAGCAACACATAGTGGAACATGTAGCTTATGTAGAAGCAGTTTTGTTTGAACACCTTTAAGCTATGCAAAGAAAGCCTATGCTTACAGTATGTTTGAACATCGGTGAAAACTGAAGCTTTAGTCTCCCCAGCTCCTCAATAGTGTTATCAGTATGTTTCTAATCAGTTTAAGAATATTGGACAAGAAAGTCATTCTGCACACTCTTGTGTTTTGCGCTTTTTTCCCCCCCCTTTTTTTGTTTCTGCCAAAATGATTTAACACCTTCACCTTGTGTGCCATTGAAAGAAGTTTTCAAAAGTGGAACGTTCTTATGTCTTATTTTCTTACATGATAAAATAAATAATTGTATTGAAAAAATAACTACTTGCCTAAGTGTTTTAGTTTTACTTCTCAGTATTGTAGTAAGACTTTAGTAGCAGTGCTATGTACGACTAAGAGATTGTACATGGTACAGCGCCTTGCAAAAGCTGAAATGCCTCTTGGAACAAAAGCAGGGCATTTTAGTGAAGTGGATGTAACAATAGAGATTTTTTTAAATTCAAAATAATATAGTAGAATGTTTTGCCAATTCCTCTTTTCAAGCTATTTATAGCTCAAATAAATTGGATGAGGAACAGAAGTGTTAAGGTCTTACCACAAAATCTTATTTGAAATTGGGTCTGGACTTTGACTGGACCATTCTAACATGAAAATGTTTTTATCTGAACTATCTGCTCTAGTCTCATCTTTTATAGCGCCTTACAGGTTTTCTTCCTTGACTGTCCTGTATTTGCGTACATAGCAGCAACCATTTTCTCATTCTCTCTCACCAGCTTCAGTATCCATTCTGAAGAAAAGCATTGCCACAACATGACACCTCAACCATTATATTTCACCGTGGGGGAAGGTGTATTCAGGGTAATGTGCAATGTGAGCTTTGTGCCACACAGAGGTTTTCATGTAGGCCAGGAAGAGTTTTGGTCTCATCTAACTAAAAATTGCAAATATGATTTTCTTCATGACTTTTCCAGCAGCTTGTCTTAAATGAAGGCCTATTCTATATTTTTAAAAGTGAATGTCTTTAAAAAAAAAAGACCTTTTAGAGTGAATGTCTTATACTTGTCTCTATCAAAAAATTATCCCATGTAGGCTGTATGTCTCTGCAGCTCATCTGAAGTTACCATGAGCCCATTCTGTATGCTTTGGTGGACAATCATGTCTCGTTAGGCTCACGATTGTCCCATATTTGTACCATTTTCAGATGGATTGATACTAAGCTTCTCTTGGTAAATGGTAGAGTAGCTATTAATTGTAACAGAATAGCGGTTACACTTTTAAACAGCTATTATATTTGATATTTGTTTCCTGGTCATCAACCAATATTGTCCAAAAAAAAAACAAACAAAAAAACTCAGATCTTCACCTAAGCGCTTTAAAAAAAAAAAAAGTAGACATAGATCGACCTTATTTAGAATAGTTGACTTCTGAAGTTGATTGGTTGCTCTAATTTAGGTGTTTCAGAATAAAATGAGTTGTATGCAAATGAACACTTCAATTTTCAGATTTTATTTTGTTATTATTGTTATCCTTTTACTCCACTTTTATACTCAGTCTGCACTATTTAAGTGGTGGTTAAGTACACAAAACTGCAATAACCAACATTTTAAGCTCGTAACGTGCCTAGAAGTGCAATATTCAACATTCTTGTACGTGTATATGGGGCCCAATGTTTAGTACATTCTTTCAACCACAAGGGGGAGAACGGACCTGATGAAAAGAAAGCTGAACCGTTTTCTCACGCACAATTTTAAAAATGAAAGGAACGCGTTCTTTAGGAAAGTTGGCTTTTAATAGCACATACATTTATAGTGCAATACTTGCACAAATACTGGCTACAAAAAAAGGCTTTCCCCCCCATCCAGTTGGAGATTCTTGAGCTGACGTCAGTCAGAGAGCGCGGCCCACTGGTGGTGGGCTGGAGCTGCTGCTGATATGAGGAGTGATCGCTGAAGAGGACCCAGTCCGACCTTGTCTGACTCACAGCCCCGCGTCTGCTCGGCTCGTAGCGGGGTTAATATCCGTTGAGCCGCCGTGGATCCCCCTTCAGGCGCGCACAACTTTGGCTCTCATTCATATATTTTTCTAATCGCTGCTCATCTACGCCTGGGGGATGTGCACAGGAACAAGCAAACTACTCCAAGCTCTTCCGCATATTGGATCTCTTCCCCAGCAGTGTCCCTGCAAGGATTTGTGAAAAGAAGACTCCTGCTCAAACGGAACCGAGGATTTTTTTGGAGATCCAAATCATTTTTATTTAATTTTTTTTTTTTTTTTTTTTTTTTCATCTCAAATTTATTTTCTGAGTTTATTAAATATTTTTCGCCTGTGGAGCGGAATAATTAATTGCGTTGCTTAGATCTCAACATAAACCCAGGTTTAGACGAGGCTTTGAAGTGGGATTGAACAGCACCGCACAATTCCGATCAGAATGCATTCTATTTAGGGCACGCTCTGATTTACACTAAGTGTCACATTTAGGGATGGCGAACGACTACAATCGCAACATTGTGGAAAACTACATCTGCCATAAACTCTCCAAACGGGGATACGTGTGGGGATTTAACGGAGTCCCGGACGACGCCGCCGCTAATAACGGAGGTTTAGGTGACCGTTCGCCGACTTTGGTTCGGCGCTGCCGCGATGCAGGACCGGGGCCCGACAGCGACAGCGACCCCCACCGCCTCTGCAGGCGGATCTCGCAGTCCGACCCGTACGCAGACATCCACCGGGTCCTGCGCGACGCCGGGGACGAACTCGAGAAACTGTACCAGTTGGACTTCGTGGAGATGTCGCAGCAGCTGTACCTCACCAGAGACACGGCGAGGACGAGGTTCGCCGAGGTCATAAACGAACTGTTCCGGGACGGCGTGAACTGGGGTCGGATTATCGCTTTCTTCGAGTTCGGAAGCACGGTGTGCGTGGAGTGCGCGTCCAAAGAGGAGATGACATCGCAGGTGGACAACATCGCGGAGTGGATGACGGAATATTTAAATGGACCCCTTGACAGCTGGATACAAGATAACGGGGGATGGGTAGGTCTCATTCAGCCTCTTAAGCGCTTTGCAGATTTGTTGCAACGGAGGCGCAAAAGTCCTCCTTTAGGTCCGAATGCGTGGGTTTGAAACCGGGTACTGGCTGAGATCACAGTGGGCGCTCTGTGGCTTTATTTACGGCTCAGAACCGAAAGTACACGTGAGGTCGGTCATTAATAAAATCATCCTCAAAGATGTGCATGTGACGCGCCTCAGCGCGAGCGCGGCCTTTCCGGCTTGAGTTGCTGATTGGATGACCACGTTGGCAGTTAAAGTCTTCGCGTCCAATTAGAATTAAGGGTTAGGTCACACCTCCCCACGCTCTGAGATAAGTCCCTCCCTTTAAACTCAACCGCCAGTTGTAGACGGACAGCTGTCAGGAAGAAGACGAAGAAGAAGAAGAAAAAGAAGAGAAGGTCTAAATGAAAATTTGGGGAAGTAAAAGCTGGTTTAGAATTTAACGAGTTTGACATTTCATTTCTATTTTGAAAGAAGAGCTTCACTGTAACTGCCTTACAAACCAATACTTAAGTGAAAAGAACAACGCTAAAAGGATTGTGCTACAAAACCAAACATACCAACCGACAAAATGGTGAAGAAGTGAAATGACTAGCTACTCTTTGGAACATTATACAGCCATCTGGTCTGGCATTGCGAGATGGTGCTTGAGACAGGGCAGTGGGTTAGACATGAAATGAAGCTTGCCTGTTAAAAGACAAAATAGAAGCAAATCCTTAAATTAATTTAGAAATAAAATGGAAGCCAATGAAAATAAGCATTGACTTATGGATGTTTGGGCCAATATTAAACATTGGGTGGCAACATTTTTTATCATTTGTCATTGAGAGACAGAAGATGACCTTATTACTAAAAGAAGCATCTGCATTCAAAAATAAAGCACATTTCTACAAAGCAGCATCAAGTGGCAATCGGTACAAATAAAAATAAAGTTATGGTCTACAAATGGATCCTTTGTTGTACACCTCTCATGAGGGGATGACTGGCTTATTGATTTCTTACAAATAAGCACATTGTATTGGTTAAGGCACTAGGTAATGAAATCATGGAACGCCGTTCAAGGTTTTGTTTAAATAGTACAGGATTTATCTTTGACTTCCCCATCAACTGGAAAAGGTTCATTGGGAAGGAATGGACGTTTAATGCATTGGGTCAAAGCAGCAGGCTGTTCTCCCAGCCAGGGTGTGTATGTGCTTATATGAATTATTATGTTCAGAATTGAACCTTAAAGATGAGGGGACATTGTCTACTTACAGTATCTCCTCTTTTTGCATTTGTTCCTTCAAAACTGGCCCATTTTCAATGCCCAAACTTACACCACCTTTTATAAAGCAACAGGATGGTAGAACTCTGTTTTTCACAAATAACAAGTAGGTTTAAATAAGTTTTTTAAAGGAAACACTTTGGCCATCAGGAGCAGGTGGTCCAGCACCTGTTACACTTCATTTCGGCCCTTGCATACATTGCATGCTGCCATGTATTGCATTAGAATGTGTTTCCTGCAGGGTGAAAAGCACCAGACATATTTCAGCACAAGGAGCGCTTCTGGTTAATGTGTTAAAGCCTCTGGGCATCACTGACTGCGTTAGGTTGGCGACGCACTACTAAAGGGCACATGAACCTTCTAAACGTTGACCTTCGTGTGTAGATGCACACACTCGTGAGAGAAACCTGTTGGAACTGTACAACATCACGTTTGAGGAAAATGTTTTGCAAACTGCCCTGCAGTTTCTGTGTGAAAAGTGCAGAATATGCAACTTCTACATTGCCATTAAACCAAACTGTAATGAATTAGCCTTGGAGTTGCTCATTATAAGAAAATAACATTTGTGCTGCATGGCCATAATAGCTGGAAACTATGGTAAATGGGATATATCTACATATACATGTGAATGTGTGTATGTGAGAGAGAGAGCAAAAGAGTTTGAAGATGAACGGCATCAATGATTCATATCGAACGTTTCATCTCAAAGGATAGGGCCGTTTAACATTCCCCTTGTGTCTGTCTTGCCCCTGGAGGTGACAGGTTTTGCCAAATATCAAAGGCAGGCAGTAGAGGGAGGACCCTGCAGGAACAGAGAGCTAATCTGCAGCCACTGTGTTTAACATGCAGTCCTCTGTTGTGCATCGAGGTTTTCTTTTCTTTTTTTTTTTAGACCTGTGTCTTAAAGCCTAGAGCTGCATAGACGCCTGCCTACAATCCCTGGAGTCTGTGCCCACTGTACAATAATGTAGGTCATCATAGTCTGTGTTTTACAGCTGGGTGGAGATGACTGTGTCTGCATCAGCTGGGGTGGGAAAGAAAATAACATACTTTAATCCACATGATTATTTAGGGATTGTTATTATGGCACATGATTGGAGTTAGGGTTGGTTTGAAAGGTTTTATTCTAATCAAAACAGCGGACCCGAAATATGTTCAAATGAAGCTAAATTCGACATCCTAGATAGATCAATGGTGATGTGGATTTGTATTAATTTGAATGCTGGGAATTCCCTGAAGTGTTTGTTTTGGTTGTGACATGTCCTATAATAACCGAGACACACTCTATGCTCTTGATAAGGTCTGTGAAATCTTTTCTTTTATTTATTTACTCATTTATTTGGTTGCTTGTTATAATTTTGAATGTAAGAAGTCCTCATGTTACTTTGCCCATTACAGATTCTTATTTCAAGGCTTCTATGTTGCACTTATGACTGGAACTTGGCAACGGTTAACGCCTATTCTTAAATGACTTTGAGTCCAAAAATCATGATTGGATAGATTCTTTGTTTTCATGCTGCCTCAATCAAATGTGATTCTAATGCTAGAGAAAACGCTGAAAATGCTATTTCTATTTGCATTTTTACAAAATCAGTAAATCTTTTTGCTCTGTGCTATACAGTATAGAGCAATCCAGTTGAATCAGTCATAGCACTTTACATTTTAGTGCTCAAGATTTGAACAAGACAGGATTAAATTTGGTCTACCGTTCCCAAAAACTGTGAAATAGTGAATTTATTTATCACCAATGGAAAGTTACAAATAGAAAAGTTCAGCATTGATAAGCTGCAGCAGTGTTCAGTAATATTTTCTCACAGAGCTTACAAATCATTTATATCTTTTCTTTAAATCTGGGCACCCAAAATGCTGCCATTTTGTGACAGATTATTATTATTATTATTATTATTTTATATATATATTTTTGCAATTCAACTCTATCATAGTAAAGGACAATTAGACTAATTAGACTTAGATTAGCAATGTACTTAAAACATACATAGCTCTTTTTAAGTTACTGGTCACTTTAAATGGCCATATAGGACCATTTATTTGTCCAAAGCAGTATCTTATCTACTCAGGTGGTGACCCTGCACCTCAAAACATAGAAATTCAGAAGGTGTGCTCTCCAGGCACCAGGAAGAGGTTAATCAGCCATGTCTACATGCAATGGTGTTGAAGGTTCTTATACTTGCAGTGGATATTTTGTTAAAGTTGCGTAAAGATTAAGTGAAATTATTGATTGATTTTCATAAGTTATGGACATTACTATAATTTAGTGTTTTTTTAACTGTCAACATACCAGAACAACAAAGAGCTACTTCCTTTCTTACTTCAAAATAAAAGTCTCAAATAGACATGAGTGTCAGGCTTAAGTCACTTTTTCTCTGCTTCTCATAATAACAGCTTACACTTATTCTAACAAAGTCATTTTGTACTACGTGAGATAGAAATATATAAGATTGATAATATAATATATTGTCCAATAGATCTCTGAGAAACCAATAACGTGTGAGATATCAGTAAGTAAAATTTATAAATGACTTTTCTATTTTATTTTTTATTTTGTTTTACATAAAACTCAAACCACACGCTTTTCTTTGTTTGTTGTGTTGAGTCATAAAATCAGCTGTTTAAACAGGCAACATGATGAAGTTTTTTTCACCGTAGGATATGCCTGAACACTCTCAAAGGCAAAAGGATGTGACCTCAGTCTCCTTACGATGTGGGCAGAACAATGGCTTCCACTGTGAGAAAATAATCTAGCATTTGTGTTGGAGCCGATGTGCTTATGTTTAATCAGATGTTGGGGTTTCACTGGGGGGAGATGACCTAATTGTGAGGAGTGTCACTTGGTGCTGAGGTACACATAGGTCAGTTTTATCCACCATCTGCCAGGTGAACCTTGCACTTGTGTGTTTTTGCTCTGTATAAAGAGTTTATACATCTTCCAAACAATGAAGACATTCAGTAAACATGGCTAAATGCTTGTTTAGACAGGTTGTACTTATGGTCACATTCAGTCTGGTGTGCTACTGTGTAGAAAATGTGAATGTTGTGCTTGTCGTCTTCCACAAATAAAGGTGTGGGACCAATCAACACATTATGGCATTTTAAAATACAAAAGTGGTGTTGAAATAGCTTTCAACAGCTTTCTGTGTCTTGTTGTTTTAAAAAGCTGCATCAAAAATAGAAATGCCCACTAACTGTTGTTAAGTCTGCACACAGGAGTGAGTCAGTTGTACCTTTCACTGAACTAAAATGTGTTCCTGAGAAGTGACAAGCACTCACTGTATTTGTTGAACCCTGTTGAGGGTGAAATTGCTCCCATTCTGCCCTGATTACTTCCCACACCCCAGAATTTGAAACAAGGTCCCTTTCTTTGTCCCAAATATTTAGTTAAAATTTTGACCTTTGGTTGGAGGGAAATTGCACGTTCCAATTTGAGCTCAGGCTGCACACCTGTGTTTATTTACAGGCAGTAAATACCGAGTGATTGAACAAAGCAGCCGAAGTCAGCGTCCAAGTCCAGAAATTACATGCCTGACCTGAGACATTTGACTGGCTGCAGGGGCACGCGTGTGCACGCACATGCATGCGAACACATACGCACACACACAGTGCTATGTGCCAAAATGAGCCTTAAGACGAAAACAGCAGTTTCACAACAGGTAACTGTAAGCAGCACAGATTAAGAAAATGTGTTTAGTTCCTGATGGGAAATTGCTCAGTACTGTTGTTATGACATTTGTTTTCTGTTGTATTTTGCTATGCTCCAAGATACCAGAATCTTTTGGTCTACGTGTGAAAAAGGACAATAGATGTACAATGGTAGACACTAACGATGGTCAATCAGTCTGCAGGGGAGGCACGCTGATGGGTTTAAATGAGACTTCTGTCACATTAAAATTTTGCATTGATATTTAGGTAATTAATTATTCTAAATATTGTGGTGATATTCTAACTGTTTTATTATTACATGTTAAGACCCAAGGCCTTGCAAAAACATTCTTTTTACCAATCAGGTGACTTTGAAAGGTAGATGTTTGCCCTGAAATTTAGTAAGAGGTATCAGACTTTTTAGATTTTAGCATAGACTTTTTAGATTTATATTTGTAAAAAAAAACAAAATGAGAACCATGAAATGTTTTCCTTCCACTTCACATTTCTTGAAGTTGGTGTTTCTCATAAAATTACATTCAAGTCTTTGGTTGCAGTGTAACAAAGTGTGGAAATCTTCAAAGGGTATGAACAAACTGGCAAAGCTCTGTCTCTGTGTTTAGATGTTCCTTCTCATTTGATCTGAAACACACTAAGATCAGATGTCTGTCTTACCAGGTGGCCTGTTTCTGCCTTTTAAATTCCCTGTGTTATAGGTATGTGTCTGTGTTTGTCTGTTAAGAGTAGACAATATAAGCCTGGGCTGGGTCCATCCTGTGGGGGATTCCCTGAGCAACAATCTGCTCAGTGGTGGGTGGGACCCGCATGTTGCTATGGTATAGTGGGCCTCTTGCCGCACCCCATTGTAGGGGCTTTGTGGGACAGAGAGGAAGTCATTAATCTCTATATTGGTGATGTGCTGGCAGTGGGGAGACAAAACCCAAACAAAATAAATCATAAAAAAAGCATACAAGGAAAGGTAGAAATATAAAATTCCATGCTGAGATCTCTCTTCTTCCCAGAGCTGCCGAGCCAGTCTGTTTAACCCAAGTCAATACTAATAAAGGCTGCAGCCATGAATTGTTCTAGACGATACCTAGCTGTGCTTTGAACTTTTTTTCCGTAGAAAAAAAAAAAAAGAGACAATGAAAGGCCTGCTACATCTGAAGACTTATGTTTTTCAGTGTAATGAGCTCTCTAAGTCATGACTGATCCATCCGTTCTAAGCTACAAATCTTCTCTTCTCCCCCTGCGTACTGTCACAGTCGGTTCATCAGTCTGGACCAGCTTTATTAGTAGGATGCACACAGTCTTCTTGTTTTCTGAGCTCAGAACTAAATAAACACTTAAGACAATGGCAATTAGTGCCATTTCCTACCCAACTATTAAGTTGGCTTCACTATATATGTTGACTACTCTGTGCTTGGAGAGTCTGACAACATTTAGTTTTTCCAGTTCAGTTTTGACTCTCTTTCTAATAAAGACTTGCGCACCACAAGAGAGTTCAATGTGGCAAGGGGGAGCCAAGATTTCCCCCTGTGCGGTACCCCTCTTGCTGTGCAGGCCTTGGTCGCTCACCATCTGCCACTGTGTTTACACCCATCCACTCGGCAACTGTAACCTCAGAAACGTTTCCTACAGAGGCAGGCTGCTCTGGGCTCTAACTGTTCGAATTGGTCTGACAAGAATACCTTCTTCCAGTAGCAGGCGTCTAGAAATCTCTCAGAGATCTACTGGATGCACAAAGACCTTTTATACCAGCCTTCAGCTCTGTGTGTGGAATGCATACAAAAGCAGGGTTAACCCTTTACTGTAAGTCCTGAGAGCACCGAAGAGATTGCTTGACTTGCAACGGGGAGTGAGTGCAAAGTTATTTTACAGTTTTGGAATGAAAGAACATACATATTCTTGTTGTTATCAAATGTTTTTCACTTTTGCACTTTTTGTCAAATTGCAGCAGCAGACTCCAATGCATTTAATGGGTTTTTATTTGATCGCCCAACACAAGATAGTGAAAATAATTTTTTTACTAATAAAATTTAAAATGTGTGATGAACCTTTCTGCTCACTCTGGCACCCTAAAATAAAATCCAGTGCAACCAATCTCCTTCAGAAGTCACCTGTATATGAAGGCTTTGAAGGATTGTCACAGAACATTATTGAACAAGCAGCATTATGGAGATCAAGAAACAGAGAAGATAAGTCAGGCAGAAAGTGGATGAGAAGTTTAAAGCAGGGTTGGGCTTTAAAACAATATGACAAGCTTTGACTCTCTCACCAACCACTCTTTAATTCAAATCTGGCTTTCATGGAACAATAGAAAGAAAAATCAATTGTTGACCAAAATCAGAAGAAGTCTCATTTTTAGTTTGCAGCAAGTCATGTTGTGCAAAAAGGTGTTGTGTCCTACATGTAACATTATGTGGCAGAAAACTAACACCTTTCAACTTCCTGAATACACCATTTCAACCATAAAACACAGTGGTGGCACCATCTTGCTGTAAGGAAGCTTTTCTTCCGGAGTTGCTGGTGAGACTTTATTGGAAGAATCATTGATCTAAATATGAACCATTCCTAGAAGAAAACCTCTTAAATACCACAACAGATTACAAACAAACATCATGTTTGTTAAAATTTTTGATCTGCAAGAAATAATTTTCATGGTTGTAACATCACAAAAGCTGAGGAGGTCTAACTACTTTGGATATCCTGTCAAAGGCATGTAGTTCTCTTTCCTTGACTTTCTAACTTGACCTACTCTTTTAACCAAAGATTTTTTTTAATGATGCTTAGCTTGAATCTCTGCAGGTCATTTGTGGATTTTCAGGATGGCTCAACATCATCATTATGCTGTAGACATACATCTACATCTTTTCCTTTTCTGCACTTTATGTTTTCACTGAAATAGTTGGTGTTTCACTGAATATTCTTACCTCTACTAAAAAACATTTTGTTACTGGCTGCAGCATAATCAAGGAAATCAGCAGTTGCATAATCAAACTCTTGCTGTACAGATGGATATGATGTGTACATGTATATGTACAACCTTTTTTTCTTGAAACATGTGATACTTTTTGGACATTGCAATCAAGAAGTTTTGTTTTAATTACATCAGTTCATGGAGCATGGTTCCAAGTGCATCTGGTTTCATTTTTGATTCATAGCTAGACTGCAGAAAAGATGTTCATAAGATGAACCGGGGGGGCAACTTTTATTCATACAAGTTTTTTTTAGGTTACTATTCCTATTGGCTGAATGTTCTTGAAGGCTCTATGCATTTACATATGCTCTATCTGGTCTTTATAAGAGACAAGACTTTTTTCTTCCAGACAAAAATCTTGACCTTAAATTTTCTTAATAATATTTCTTAAACAAAGATGAATAATTTCTCTTAAACTTATCAAAAATGTCTTCTTAAAAGTAAAGTAGATGTTCAACAGATGTGTTCTCTCCACTGATGAAAGTTCACTCACCTCTGAATGCTGAATGCTTAAAGTGGCCCCAACAAGTGTACCAGTCTGGCGTATTTTCTGAAAACATCAGCTAATAACTATCTGACCACTTGGGGCAGAGTGATTGTGTGTTGAGCCATTGGACTTTAATTCCCAGTTGGTCAGGTGATCATTAAATGTTGGAGTAAAACAGTGATGTCCCAGCACCACTGTTCTTTTGACGCAAATAGTAGTCCCCTTTTGACAATTAACTGCTTTGATAGGCTCCAGCTCTCTCACAACTCTGATCAGGACAAAGCGACTAAGAAAAATAAATGAATAGAATAATTTTCATGACCACAATTTCGTTAGTCACGCTTTATTATTGTGAAAAATTGCTGAAAAATATTTTAGACCATACAAACATGCTGTTTCTCCAAAACCAAACTCACTGTTTGATCACGCGGTTTAGTGGAACAAAGGGTCACACAGTGAGCTTGATTTCTTCAAATCATCCTCATGTTATGCTTGTGCTTCTGCGTCATATTTTCTTCATCTTTCTCACTCCATACATGCCGAGCGTTTCATGAATGTTCCAAAAGTGCAGCAATCACTGCTGAGCGTGACAAACACCCAAACAACTCGATTATCTCAAAAAATACTGGGCTGTCACAGTTGCTGTGATAAAGTGATGTGGGTTTGTTTTTTTATTTCCATGACCTCGCCTTTCCCCTGAGAAACCTCCACCCCATCCTGTTGTGTGCTTATTTCTGGGCCTCCTCTGGAGAACTGGAGGAATGTCTGTTGGGGAACAGTTATTGTAAATAAATAATGGAAATGTAATAAAGGTTTTCTTTTCTGAAGCTCAGTGAAAGGTTTAGGCCACTTTTGTTTTCTTTTGTTTTTTTTGTTTGTCTTTTCTTTTACCAGATATCCCTGTCGGTAGTGCATACTTATAAGAATGCTTGCTGGTGCAAGGAGTTTTTGAATATTTGAAGTTTGACCAAAAATCCCCTTATTAATTATTGGTCTCAAATAAGATTTACAATTGATGAATTATGTATATAAATTTATATAATTCTATTTCCTTTAAAATATTGTAGTCGAGTAGCCTTCTGCTTTCCGATTTTACAAAGAGCACATGCCTGAGCTATTTAAAAGCCCCTCTGTACCACTCAAAGCACACACTGATGAATAATATATGGAACAGAGAAACACAGGCACTAAATGTATCTTCCACAAGTGGAACTAGAAAGTCTGTCTACACCTCACATGGGGTATTACATTATCTTTTTTTAGTCCCTTTACCTGTGACTGTCTCACTCAACAACTTTGAGGATGTATATATTTACACACATGCCTCCTGCCTGAACAAACGACACACTAATACCCGAGACGTGACTCTCCGTGTCAGGTGATGCTCCAGATCCTTGAAAAATGCAGGGACATGTGAGAGGCCTCTAAATATAGCTGCATTACCATCACTTCTCCTGTGTGGTCCTGTAATTGTCATGTTGCACACAAACCCCTGACCTGTTTGCATCCGTGCCATCTTTCCTGCTCACATAGCAAACCTGCCACTGATCTGCATAAAAAAAAGTCCCACTGAGCAATTTGAGACGGCAGATAAAAGAGTTTTTTCACCTTTCCTGTCAGGGATGGAGCTGGATAATGAGCCGCCTACTGAGACACTAGTTGACTTTGCCACAAGGCACGCCCTTGTATTGTGCAGCATATCAATATAGGGCAAGGTTAAACTGTTCCTCCCATTCTCTCACTATTGTTGATCATCTTAGGACAAAGCGCTAAAAGTACTTTTTTTTTTTTTTTTTCATTTTTTTGTATATAAAAAAAGCACCGTGATAGGAATGTGAACTACAGCTCTGGGAGCCTTATAGAAACATTTTTCTTTGCAAACCGAGATCATTTTTATCTGGGTTAGCATAGTACAGTTCAGATTTCAGTGAGCAGTTATGTGAAATGTTTGCAGCTGAAAAACAATTAACATGTTAGACATTCTGATATTCAATTATTTCATTCACTATAAACATATTTTTCTCCAAAGTATTCTTTTATGCTGATGATATACTGCACTTCTTAAGTCATACTGTTCTTTGGTTAGGACAAAAAGGTAAAATTTCACACTGAATTCAAATCATACACCATCAGAGATTCTCCACCGTGCCTAACAAGTGATATGAGGTGATTTCATACAAAGCCCAAAATTATTCATACCCTTGGCAGATTTTCTTTTTCACTTATATTAATTCAATCAAGAAGCTAATTTTTCATATAAATTAAAAAAAAAAAAAAACCTCTCAATAGAAAATAGACTCACATCTCTCTTTTTTTTTTTACATCAAAAATGGCATGTTAAAAAATAATGTATTGTCCTCTTAAACATCAATGGAAAACTCTTTGATTGGTATTACAGCAGTCAACTCCTCATGATTTCTGACCAGCTTGCTGCATGCTTCAGTTGATATGTTGAAATCAGTGGATATGGGTGAAGAGCTCTTAGTCTTTGTGGGTGAAAAGTCTGCTAGCTGTCACCCTGATCTTCTGCTCCATCGAAAGATTTTAACAGAATCAAGTTGGGACTCTGGCTAGTCCTACCTGAAATGGTAATAACATTTCAAGATAGAAGATATATGTTTTGTTTGTTTATAGTTAAGAGTTTACGACAAGACTAAATCTACAAGGGCTATGGACAATGACTTGAGATGCTTGGAGATTTTTTTCACCTTACTGTGAGTGGTGGCCAGACAAACTTCCAGCCTTGTATGCTGAAGTTCCAGTAATCTTAAACTCAATCATTATTTTCATGGCTGTAGACATAAGCAGTTAATATGAGAATTACTGGATGGAAAGACAGGCAGTGATTTAAAATGAGCAAAATTAACTAGTCAGAGTTTGCATTAACAGTTGCAGGCTGGACAGTGATGCAGTAATTTGCACTGTTGCCTTGCAGCAAGAAAGTCCTAGACTCAAATCTATTTCTCTTTCTGCATGGAGTTTGTTCTCCCTGTGGATGTGTGGCTTCTCTCCGGTTCTCCAGCTTTCTTCAGCAGTCCCAAAACATGCATGTGAAGTTAATTGGTGGCTCCGAGGTACCCTTAGAAGTGTATCTGGGTGTGTGTCTGTGTTCATGACTGCATTCAGAACAATCTTACCTGATTTGCTGCCTAGATAATTAGGTTGGTGGATATATAATATTAAGGTAATGAGTTTGTGTGATGAAAATAAACAAACATTATTATGTTGAAAGAGAGGATGTTTTACAATTATCACTGGGAAAAGAACAACTTCAATACACAATGAAACATTTTTGAAGAGAAGATAGAAATAAAGAAAGACAAGAGACTCCAAGAAGTTTCACAAGGAGAGAGAAAGCAGGAGAAAAGTAAACAAAGGGTGAAGGAATAAAGAATCGGGGCACTTAAAGGCAAAAGCTGAGAAAGTCTTCAAATATTTCAAGGCTAAAAATTAAAATTGCAGACAGGGAGGACAGTTTTGGAAGAAGAAAGCTAAAAAACAACAGCAAGATCAAGAGGATGAAAAAGTACAACTACTAAAAGAGGAGTCAGTGGGCATGAAGGTGGAGACTGCAAATTGCAAATAAAGTGGTTCTGGAGAAAATGAGTAAATACCCCTAATTTTCTCAATGGAAGGATGAGAATTGAGAGAATTGAAAGCAAAAAAATAAATAAATATATGTATATATATAT